>JAPKLX010003538.1:0-10987 GCA_026898415.1 Leonotis leonurus | reverse complement strand
TCTGTTCGAGGCATCTTCCATCTTTCTGGCTGAAGCTTTTCTGGTTCCACTTTCTGTTAAAGTTGACTAGCTTCATTTTCTGTTTGAGACTCTCTGGTTTAGCATTCTGTCTTGAGACTTGCTGGTTTTGAGTCTTTCTGGTTTAGCATTTTCTGTTGAAGTTGTCTTGCTCCAGCCTTCTGCTTGAGACTGGCTGGTTTTGATTTCTGACCGAGACAACTTCTATCTTTCTGGTTGAACGAGCTTCGACTATCTGGTTTGCTGAAACCAAAAAGAAAAGGTACAGAACATGTATAATACCAAGTGTGTTTTGTAAGAGCATCATCAAAACTCAGAATATTTTATGGGGTTCCCAACAATTTCCCCCTTTTTGATGATGTCAAAACCACACTTAGTCAGTGAACACAATGTAACTTGTATCATGTTCTGGACAGATAGGTTATTTGTTATTTAAGTTAAATAACAGTAAACAACATAAGATAATAGAACTCCATATTCATTGATGTATGAATTGTCGAGTACAGAAGATCAATAGAGAGCAAAAAAAGATAAAAGATAGAAAATAAAATCTATCTAGGAAAACCATCTTGCTGCACCTCCCTTCTTCATTTTCTCCCTCTGTGCATCAGACACTAGCTGGATGCTTTCGTATATACCATCTCTCACCCTGGCATAATTTGGATCGTGGTTATCGATCTTGTAGCCTTTAATCTTTGCCAGTTGATTGATGTAATTCAGTATGTAGGTCTTGTCTGGGAGATTACTGCCTGGAATTGTTGGGCAGATCATGAATTCCTTTTCTGGTGCCTTCAGCTGGATTTTGGTATCTGCTGCAGCTGTTCTGATTCTCTGTATAAGATCTTGATCCTTGAAGTTTTCAAGGTATCTGTTGAAATCCTCATCTGGTGTTGCTTCAGAGTATGTAGGCTCCTTCAAAAAATATCTATTCAGAATAAAGCCTTGCTTTACTTTCTCCCAGTCAATCTGATCTTCTTCTGGAACCCATGTATCTTTGGGCGTCTGTTTCTGTAATGACAGGTTCCAGGAGAAGGGTTTCTTCTTCTTCTTCTTGGACTAGGTGGTCGAGACAGATGATTGTTGCTGCGAGCGTTCTGTTGATGAAGGCGAGGAGAAAGGAGTTTGTAAAGATTTTTCTTTGGCCTCCTGTGCAGCAATCTTTCTCTCTCTCTCAGCCTGATCTTTGTAGAATTGTGCTCTGAACACTGGATCACATGTTTGATCCATGCTTACGCCAAACAGTAACAGTTCAGCTATCTGGTCGCCCTCGTCTATTGGTTTCTTTCCTTTGTCTAAGGGAGTGTGAGATGCTGGTTGAGCTGGTTCTGTTCCCATCAGAGTGGGGTCTGGTCTTGGAGGAGTGGTTGGTCTAGGTTGAGCTGGTGCTGGTGTTTCTGTTCCAGCATCTGTTGCTTCTGTTAAGTCCTTGCTGCTTTTGCCTCCCTTGCCTCCCATGCCTCCAGGGATTTCCCCCTTTTTGACATCATCAAAAATGGTCTCGATGAGTGCTCGAAGCGAGGTAATCTCTTCAGATATGTTCTTCATTCTATCCTCAGCATCTGCTTTGAATCCAAGCAGAAGGTTGATTGTTTGGTCAGAGGCGTCAATCTTCTTCTCCAGTCTGCTGTTCATGGTTGACAAGGTTTTGTCATAAGTTTCTTGTAATTCTTCTAGTCGGGAGTGGATGGACAGGTCAGTGTCTTCCTTCAGTTGAGCAACAAGTTGAATGCTTTTCTGTGCAACAGCAGCATTAATTGACTCTTCTTGCTTGGCGAGCAAATCGGCTAGCAAGGAAGTGGCCTTTTCAGCTTTTTCTTCAATTCCAGTCAGGCGCAGGTTGATCTTGGCTTGTCCAGCTTCATTTGCTGATCTATCATCATCGATTTTCTTGTCAAGCTCCTTCCTGACTGTGCGGAGTTTTCTTCTGATGTCTTCATCCATGTCATTAACGTACTCTTTCTGATGTTGATTGAAATCAGTGAGTATCTATGTTGCTTTTTCTTGAATCGAGTTGCACACATCAGTCATGTGGTCTTCAACTCGCAGAGTGATGAGATTGTCGAGTTGATAATTGTTGAATGTGTTGGGCTCTCGTTCCAAAAGTTCTTCCATGGTGTAGAAGTTAACGTGTTTCTTCAGCTTCTGTGCAGCACCATGTGTGTAGATTTCATCGCTGGGCTCCCCGCCAATGTGCTGGCCAACTGGTTCATCATCACCTGAGTCAAGGTCGATGATTGGTGTTTGTTGGGTAGGCTTCTTGGACTGCGCTGCTTCCTGCGCTGGTTGAGATGTCTGTGCTGGTGGTGCTGGTTCATCCATCTGGACTTCAGTTTGTGTTGGTGGCAGATCAATCTTCAAACTCTCTGCCTCTTGTTGCATGAGGCCAGAGATGAGTTGTTTGTATTCGGCTCGAATATCTTGAACAGAGGAGACTTGAAGGAGACTCAGCAGCGTTGCTTCTTCCTTCTTTAACTCATCAATAGATTTGAGCTGAAGCAATGCATCAAAAATATAGTACTCGCTGTCCTTGACCAGCAAGTAAAATTTAATACGTTTTGCTGCTCCCAAGCTCTCTGGAAGACTATGAATGTTAGGAAAATCTTGGAGTACAGAATGTTCTGCCTCATTTTCCAGCAAGTTGATAACGCTTTCTGCCTGGAGTTTTCTTACTTCCTCCTCATCAGTCGACTCTCCTTCTTCTTCATCTTCACTTATCCTTTCCATTCTGTTTGGAGAAGGAGTAGCTGTTCTGGCAGGAGAAAAGTCTTTCTCCTGATGTGGAATATGACTTGTTTCTGGTTCCACCTCAGCTGTTGGGCTTTCTGTTTGTTCTGCTGCTTCTTGTGATACTTCTACTTCTTGTTCTGGTAGATCCGATTGTTCTGCTGTTGCTGCTGGTGGTGGTGATGATTCTTGACCTTTCTGTAGTCTTCTTTTCTTGTGTTTCGGTTGTGATGCGGAGGTTTCTGTCTCAACAGAACTGCCTCGCTTGACTGAAGTCTTGCGAGTGGTCTGTTCTCTCACAACCTTCTCCTTTGCGGATTGGCTCTTCTGCTTCTCAGCACCTTTAGAAGGTGGCATCCAAGTAGGATTAGAACTACCAAATTCCAGTGCTGCTACCCGGTGTACATCATCTGGTATTTTGTTGAAAAATTGTGGTGCTAGTCCCAGAGACATTTCCAGCTGGTGTTGGTCCTTGGGAATAGAGTGATTAATGTTGTATTCCTCAGCATCATCCCATACTTTCTGTTTGAAGAATTTTTCAATCATCAAGCTGATCTTGGTGGAATGTCGGAGATTTCTTCTAACTTCCACCGAAGTTCCTCTGCCTCTGCTGTCCTTAGTATAAGTGACCAACTTTGCTTCCTTGGCCATCAGTTCAAACAGTATTCTGCTCTAGTTGACTTGGAGATTAAGAACAACCGCTGTGAGAATGCAGAATTTCTCAGGAGTCACCTGATCATATGTGCCGCTGTGGTGGAGAAAGATCCTCTGAACCAATTCCAGTAGTAACTTGAAACCCGGTTGAAGTAGAGATCTCTGGAACATCCTTCCAGTGTAAGAGATAGGGATCACCATCATTATTTCTACAGCTTCTTGCAGTTGTGCAGGAGTGATCTCTTCCAAGGATTGTCCTTCGTCCTTCAACCTGTAGGCCTGGTTGATCATCTCAATCACGTTGTATGGTGTTTTGCTTGTTCGGTCCCCGATTGGCATCAAAACATTAGCTTCAAAGCCATGTTTATCACTCTGCCATGTCAGATAGAAAGAGGCTACTTGTTTTGCCAGAAACATTTTGGGATGCGAAGTGACAATGTTGCAAAAACCTAACATCATAAGAACATTCGACACAAATATATATATATGTTCATCAGTTCATATGAACAAGCATGGATATTTGCACAAGATTAGCAGTTCACAGAAAGTGCAATAAAATGCAGATATAGAGGAAGAGGAATAAACTGAAAAACCTTTGCAGCGTGAAATCAAGGCAAAGATTTCCTCGAGTTTTTGAAAACCATGGGTGTTAAGAACAGCATAAGGTTCAGGCGAAAGAAACTTCTGAACCTCGGCAACGTGTTGGAGAAATAGAGAAGTTTGGGGTGCCATGATCAAAACGTAAAGACGTTTGAAAAGAGATTTGCAGAAATTTTAGAAAATCTTAAGTGCTTAGAGAGAGTAGTGCTCAGTGCGATGAAGTGAAGGTGAACAGTTCTAGGATGTATATCGCATATATATATAACAAAGAATAAGGAAGATGAAAGAGGTAAATAAGTAAAAGATAGGCTGAATATCTTCCCTTTTTAGATTTTCCCGCTTCTTTCTTTTATTTTGCCGCGTTTACTTGCGTGTGATGTACGCTCTAGATTCTAAGGTTGTAGAATAGCGCGTGCAAATCTTTTCCTTCGGTGCAACTTTCCTTTTTCCTGTTTTCGCAGGGATTTTATCGATCACAGTTCCCAAAGGTGGGCTAATCATCATTTAAGATAAAGATTTTAGTAAATCTAGATCAAAAAGGTAACTTTTTCAGACTGTAATCTTGGGTGTTGATTGTACGGAGTGACGTCATGTCTCTTAAGACGCTTCCGATTCGTAGAAAATTCCCCCTTGACTTAGTAATTACGAAATAGATTCCACGTGTCACTTTCTTCAGATTAGGCATTGTGAATATTTCGGTAACTTTCTGATGTCAATCTTCTGTTGTCTTTCTGTTGTCAACTGTCTGGTAGCCTTCTGTTGTTAACTATCTGGTGACCTTCTGTTGACACTTTCTGGTGACCTTCTGTTGACAACTATCTGGTGACCTTCTGTAGTTAACGTTCTGATGATCTATCATCCAGACTTAGTAATCCAAGCTTTCCACACAGCATCTTAAATCTTTCTTCTGGTAAGGCTTTAGTTAAAATATCAGCACGTTGGATATCTGTATGAATCTTCTCGATCTGGATGTCTTTTCTCTCCACATGATCTCTAATAAAGTGGTGTCTCACATCAACATGTTTGCATCTTGTATGAAGTACTGGATTCTGTGTTATAGCTATTGCACTTGAACTATCACAGAATATTGGTATCTCTTTTACTTCGATCTCATAGTCCTTTAGTTGCTGTTTCAACCATAGGATTTGTGCACAACAACTTCCAGCAGCCATATATTCTGCTTCTGTTGTTGATGTGGCAACTGATGTTTGTTTCTTTGAAAACCAAGATATCAACTTGCTTCCAAGAAACTGACATGTTCCAGAAGTAGACTTTCTGTCCAGTTTGCATCTTGCATAATCTGAGTCAGAATAGCCTGTAAGTTCAAAGTTATCATCTTGTGGATACCAGAGACCAATGTGAGCTGTTCCTTTAAGATATCTAAGTATCTTTTTGGCAGCTTCCATGTGTGATTATTTAGGATTGGCTTGATATCTGGCGCAAACTCCAACTGCATATGTGATATCTGGACGGCTTGTTGTAAGGTATAGCAGAGAGCCAATAATTCCTCTATATTGAGTAATGTTAGCTGGTTTTCCTTCTGGGTCTGGATCTATCTTTCCATTTGATTGCATAGGAATTTTCACTGCTCTGCTGTCTTTCATTCCAAACTTGACTAGCAGATCGTTGATGTACTTTGCTTGATTAACAAAGATACCATCTGGTAATTGTTTTACCTGCAGACCTAAAAAGAAATTCATCTCACCCATCATGGACATTTGATATTTGTTATTCATTAGTTCTGCAAATTTGTCACACAGATAGGGAGATTGTGATCCAAAGATTATGTCATCGACATATATCTGGACCAACAGAATATGTTCTTTGACTTTGATGACAAACAGTGTCTTGTCAACAGAACCTCTTCTGAAGCCTGATTCCAGTAAGAATGTTGATAATGTTTCATACCACGCTCTGGGTGCCTGTTTCAACCCATAGACAGCTTTAGCTAGTCTATATACTCTCTGGTCAGGATTCTCTTCTTCAAAACTAGGTGGTTGCTCAACATACACTTCTTCTTCAAGTATGCCATTTAGGAATGCACTTTTAACATCCATCTGGTATACTTTAAATCTTTTGTATGCAGCATATGCTAAAAATAGTCTAATTGCTTCCAATCTGGCCACTGGTGCAAAGGTCTCATCAAAGTCGATACCTTCCTGTTGATTGTATCCTTTTGCAACAAGTCTGGCCTTGTTTCTGACTACTTCTCCGTTCTCATCTCGTTTGTTTTTGAATACCCATTTGACACCTATCACTCCTTGATGTTTTGGTCTATCTACCAGATACCAGACTTGGTTTCTTTTGAACTCATTAAGTTCTTCTTGCATAGCAATAACCCAGTCTGCATCTTTGAGAGCTTCATAAGTGTCAGATGGTTCAACACGTGATAGATAACAACTAAGAAGTGCACTTTCTCCATGCATTCTTCTAGTTCTCACTCTATCTGTTGGGTTCCCAACAATCTGTTCAGAAGGATAATTTTCTTGAATCCATTTCCTTCTGCTAGATATCTCTTCTTCTGATATCTCAGGTTCTGGTTCAATTTCTGGATCCTCGAATTCTGGATGAGATGTTTGGAAAGGATTTTCCGCTTCTGGTTCTTCTTGATCATTATTCCAATCATTTGTATCTCTTGATTCTTCAGGTTGATCTGGTTCTGGTTCATTAGTGTTGTTTCCTCCTTCTGGCTCATTGTGTTCTGGAGTAGTTAAGGTTGTCAGTTCTGTTCCCCCTTGCTGCAAGCTTACTGCTTCAGCATTGTTTGGAACTTCAACCTCATTCTCTTCTGATGTATTCCAGATTAGAATATCTTCTAGCAGAATTCCTTTTGCTTTCTGGTTCTTGTTCTGTTCTTGTGTTTGATCAACATCTAGGTTTCTGTCATTGATAACAGATTCATCAAAAATAATATGAGGTGTTACTTCCACAACATGAGTCCTCTTGTTAAAAAGCCTATATGCTTTGCTAACATCAGAATATCCTAAGAATATTCCTGGATCAGCTTTGCTATCAAAGGTTTTCAGCTGAGATTTCCCATTGTTGTGAATGTAACACAGACAGCCAAAAGAGCGAAAGTAATGTATCCTAGGTTTTCTGTTGTTCCATATCTCGTAGGGTGTCTTCCCATGTCTGATGGTAACAACTGATCTGTTCTGTGTGTAGCATGCTGTATAAATGGCTTCTGCCCAAAATTTCTTTGGTAGTCTGGTTGCATTGAGCATAGTACGAGCTGCTTCCTTTAGTGATCTGTTTCTTCTTTCAACTATTCCATTCTGTTGAGGAGTTCTTGCTGCAGATGTCTGATGTGTAATTCCCATCTGGTTGCATTAATCCTCAACCTTCTGGTTTAGGAACTCTGTTCCACGATCTGTTCTGATGGTGGTGACATAAACTTCCTTTTTCTTGGTGATTTTGTTAAGAATGTTTGGCAGCTTCTCCAGAGTTTCTTTCTTCTTATATAAGAAGATTACCCATGTGAATCTTGAATAATCATCAATGATGACCAGAGTGTATTTTCTACCATTTATACTTAATGGCTTAACTGGAACAAATAAGTCTAAATGTAGTAACTCTAAGATTCTGGTAGAGGACTGAGCAGATTTGCTAGAAAATGATGATCTGGTCTGTTTTCCAGCTTGACATGCTTCACAGATGTGATTCTTGTCATATATTTGGTCTGGTAGTCCTTCAACTAGTTTCTCTCGTGTAATCTTATTGATTGACTTGAAATTGAGATGGCTTAATCGTTTATGCCACAGCCAACTAGTTTCTGAAACTGTCTTAGTGACCAGACAGGTCTCTATCTGGTTGTTCCATTGCACAATATATAATCTATCCTGCAATTTCCCGGTAAGGAGTATCTCATCTCCTTCCTTGTTCTTAACCAAACAATTGTTAGCATTAAAGACAATCTGATTACCATTGGTACAGAACTGACTTACAGAGACTAGATTGTGGCTAAATCCTTCAACGTATGATACGTTTGTGATGGTGGTCTTGCCTACTTTTATGTTTCCATATCCTCTGGTATATCCTTTTGAATTACATCCAAAAGTGACATGAGGTCCTGGTTTCTCTATGTAGTCTGATAGTAGGTTCTTGTCACACGTCATGTGTTTTGAACAGCCACTATCTATTATCCAGATTGCTCCTTTTGCTATTTTGTACCTTCTTGCAGTCTTCTGATCCTGCAATTAAATACACTTAGCTACCCTTCAATATTTGGGTGCTTGGTTATTAGCAAATGTTCCCTTTCGAATCCAGAACATTTTTGGGTTGGGGACAGCAATATAACAAGTAATAATATTTCCATTATTATCTACTTTTGACACAGAGTGATATATAGATGGATGATATCTTTTTATTCTATCCGTCTTTAATCCTTTATTTGTAGATGGCATCCTGTTGACATTCTGGTTAGGTAATGTCCTGTTGACATTCTTTTTGTGAACTCTTTCTGTGTAACCTGCTGGTTGTTCCTTTACTTGATGGAACTGTCTGTTGCTTGTCTGTTTTACCATCATCTTCTGTGGTTGTTCTTTCTTGTTTCTGAGGTTTATCACCTGATCTGGAATCTGTTTCCTTTCTGGCACGAATTTCATGGTGCTAGAGGATTTCTCTGAATGACCTGGATATCCTAATCCAGATATACCCTGTTGTTGAATGTTGATTAATAGCTTGGCACGTTCATCACTCTTGTATATCATTTCCTTCCCTTTCTTTATCTTCTCTTCAGCAACATTGTTTCTTGTAATGAGATGTTTGACCTTAGAATTCAGCGAATGAATCTCATTGTCTTTTCCTTTAATCTGTTCTTCCAGATCAGCAATTTTAACAACGAACTGTGTGTTAGCAGTACTTAGTATCTGTTCTGTTTTCTTCATCCTTTCATTCTCTTCAACTACTTCTTTGAATAATCTCTTGATGCTCGAGTAGCTTTTGAACATGTCATTGACTTCATCCCAAGAGTATTCATCTTGATCTACTATTTCCTGTTCTAGAATAGTATTATTTGAAGAGTTAGAGTTGCAGGATTGTACCTCTACATCATCTAGACCATTGTCTAGTCCTGCATAGCATTCATCCCAGTCTTCTTCTTCTTTAGCAAAGAATGCTTCATCATCTTCTGTTGAACTATCAGATAGATGACTTGAGCTGGAATCTTCTTCTTCTGCTATCATGGCCTTACGTTAAGCTTTTAGTTTTCTGTCTCTCTTAGCTCGTAGTTCTTCTCTTTGACTTTTAGATAAGTCTGGGCAATCGGTTTTAAAATGACCTGTTCTCCCACAACCATAACACGTATAGTCAGTAGGATTAATGGTTTTATCATTTCCTCTACTTTCTGTTTTGTCATCAGATCGTTCTGCTTCTTTGTTCTTCTGGTATCTACTCTTGTTATCTTTGTAGAACCTTCGGTACTTTCTTGATCTGACTTCCATCTTGTCCATTCTTTTAGCAATCATTGAGAATTCTTTGAGTAACTTGTCATATCCTCCTTCAGCTGGTGTAGCAGATGATGCTAATTCATCTGTTTTGCACTTCGCTTTGAAGGCAGTCTCTTTCTCCTTCTTTGAGCTATTTTCGCTCTTCTTGCTGGAGGAGTAATCTGGTCCGTGAATCCTTCTGATGTCACATTCATGGACAGCTAGATGATCAAAAAGTGCTTCTACAGATAGATCATTAAAATAAGCTCGTAGAGGCTGCATAGCTGAATAAATTTCCCAGCTTGGTGGTAGAGCTCTAAGAATCTTGAGATTCTTCTCTCTTTGTGTGTACTTATCCTTCTTGAAGGCAGATACTTCCAGTAGTACTTCAGTGAACCTATTCTTCATTTGTTTAATGGTTTCTCCAGGTTTCATCTTGAATTCATCGAACTTGTTACATGCTAGGGATAGCTTGTTCTCGATCATTGCTTTGGATCCTAGACTGAGATCTCTCAAGGCTTCCCACATTTCTTTGGCTGTATCAAGATCTTGGATCTTAGCCAGATGGACTCCTTTTACAGTACTGGAAATAACTCCTTTAGCAAAATCATCTAGATTTGCTTCTCTTCTTTCTTCTGAGGTGTACTTTCTGGGATCTTTTAGTACAGTTTCTTTAACTGCTCCTGTCTCAGTAATGCGAGTAGTTTCTTCAGTAATGGCTAGAGGTCCTTCCTCAATTACCTTCCACATCAAGCAGTGATGAGCTTTGAGACACATCTTGATTCTGAAACTCCACTCTCTGTAACCTTGGATGGAGAATTCTTCGCATGCCCTGATAACAGATGATTCCATAATGACAGATAGGATGCAGATGATGAAAAAGATTTTCTAGATCTATTCAAGTAGACCACGCAGGTATTAACCTTGTGAAACAAAACAATGGTCAGTTTGAACCACTGCTCTGATACCACTTGTTGGTCCCGAAAGAGCAAGGTTTGGTGTATGGGGGGGAATACACCAAATGCAAACCTTTTCAGTTTACTTGACTATTTCAATCAGAGAGATGTGAGCTTTCTGAAATACAGATTGCTCAAGTTGATAGAACAAAGTGATTATCTAATCGATTAGATTCTATCCAAATAAGATCCCTCAAGTGAGATATACAAAGCTGAAAGTAAGCGTGGACTTAATTTCCAACAATGTACTGTGTGCGGAATAATGGTGGACTTAGTTGGTGCTCTTGTTAAGAAATTCTTTTGAAAACTTAATCGAGTATTTAGAAGATAGATTAAGAATGCAGATTTGAATGAGTATGATAGATGCAGAATAAAAACAACTGAATATAAAATGCAGAATTTAAATGGTACAGTTATTTTTACGTGGTTCGGGAAACCCCCTACGTCCACGGTCTAATCCAAACTAGATTAGATATCCACTACTAGGATACTCTTCTTATTTAACCTCGCTGAGAATGAGCCACAAGTTCCAAGTACAAACTAACTGAAACTTATGCACGAATAAGGGTCGTGTCCCTTTACAACTTACAGAAAACTACTGTAAACAGG
>JAPKLX010000180.1:589928-616627 GCA_026898415.1 Leonotis leonurus | reverse complement strand
TTTCTGTTAAAGTTAACTTTCTGGTTGACCCTTTCTGTTTCAACTTTTTGTTATGAGACTGTCTGGTTTAGCGTTCTGTCTGTGACTTGCTGGTTGAGACTCTCTGGTTTAGCATTCTGTCTGTGACTTGCTGGTTGACATCAAAGTCAAAGAACACATTCTGTTGGTCACAGGCTAGCTGTTCATCGATCTACTATCGATCTGTCCTTGGTAAGAATGCTTGCATGCATGATATTATGCATATATAAAATATGGTTTCGCATCATCAAAACATATAAATAATGATTTTTACAATCATCAAAAAGGTTCCCAACATGCGTCATCAAAGACAACATTAACAGATTCTTGTATTGTCTGAATGCGAAGGTTAAATACCCTATAAGTTACGCTGTTTGTTGAGTACCCAACAAATACTCCTTTGTCGCTCTTATCATCAAACTTTGTTAGATACTCACGGTCATTTAAGATAAAACATACACACCCGAAAACACGAAAATATTTTAGGTTAGGTTTTCTTCCCTTAAGTAGTTCATACGGTGTTTTGAATGAGCCTGGTCGAATGTTGACTCGATTGTTGATATAACATGCGGTATTTATTGCCTCAGCCCAAAAACGTTTCGCCATTTGTTTTGAGCTCAGCATAACCCTTGCCATCTTAATCAAGGTCCTATTCTTGTGTTCGACCACCCCATTCTGCTGTGGAGTTTTTGGTGCTGCAAACTCCTGGCATACTCCCTTTTCATTACAAAAAGTTGTGAATTGAGAGTTCTCAAACTCTCGACCATGATCAGATCTAATACGAGAGATTCTAGCATCAAATACATTAGCAACGCGAGCAAACATATTTCTAAACATCTCAAATATTTCAGATTTTTCACGTAAAAAATAGGTCCATGTGAATCGGGAGAAATCGTCCACCACAACTAATGCATACCTTTTCCCGCCAATGCTCTCAATTTCCATGAGTCCGACAAGATCCATATGTAGAAGTTCGAAACACCGGTTGGTCCCAAAGTGTTGTTCATGGTGCTGTAGAGCAGGATGTGATGCATGTAATTATTTTCCTTTTTGATAGTCTCCGCACACAATCTGGTCTGCCTTCCCAAGTTTGGGTAGACCTCTAACCGCATCCATCTTGACTAACCTGCCAAGATTTCGAAAGTTAGTATGACCTAATCGTTTGTGCCAGAGAATAACATCATCAACTTGAGCCTTGTTGCAATTTAGGTTATCAGTCGTATAACAATTGTCTGATGACCTTTGTCCTTTCATAATACACAAGTTTCTGTTATTGTACACTTCACAGACATTTTTAGTGAACTTCACATGCATGTTACCATTACATAATTGACTTATGCTGATTAAATTTTCCATAAGCCCCTGAACATGATACACATTTGTTAAAGCAGGTAAACCAGGAACATTAAGTGTACATTTCTTCAAGTTGGGATTTCACTTTGGTGAGCTCTATGTCGCGTTGTGTGATCTCAGCTGTTGAGGTCTCCAGAGCTCATGCTTGTTGTTTACATTTTCCCAACAGCTCATCATACAACCTCTTTAATTCTTGTATTATAGTGAGAGCATGGTCATCACTTTCTTCTCCACATGCAGAGTCTATGTCATCCTCAACACTTCCTGCATCACCAACAGAGGCATCTAAGCAGAACAAATTAGAATAATAGTTAGAGTCATACCTATCCAAGAATGGTTCGGAATTGATGTTTTGTCCTGGTCTGTCCGGTGGTGTCATTGTCACATGCAATGCTATGCTCTCGAATGGTGCTTCTTCATCAACATCCTCAAAGAACTCATACTCATCATCATTCCAAGACACCCAATAGGACTTTCCTCTTTTTCAAAGTGTTTAACCCAAGCAACACAAATGCGAACGAAAGATAAGAATATTAAAGAGATAATTCACAATAATTTAGCTAGGTATACAATCCCTAAAATCAACTACAGAATTAGCAAAACATGGTATAAATTAAAGAAAACATATAGCTTAATATAAGCATAAGATATAAGAAACACAACCTTTGAAGAATAATTGAAGAACTTGAATTAATCTCCAAAAGATGGTGAATCTCAACAAGAACGTAAAATAAAATCTAGAGTGTTAGCTCTTCTACAGTGATCAAGTGAAGGTGTTTATATAGTTCCCAACTAGGTTTTACAAGACTTGGACGAATTTGGTATGGATCGGGTATAAAAGGGCAAGAATCAAAGGTGGAAAGGTAAGATTTGGCGTCAACATCAGACCCTCTCGGTCAAGGTCTCAGTCGAGAGGCTGACCGAGAGTGGTTTCTGTTTTGCGCTTTTCGCGTCTCAGTTTGGGTCTCAATTGAGAAGCTGATCAAGACACCTCCCTATCTTCGCTACTTCTTCTCTCAGTTGTTCTCTCGGCCAAGAGGTTGACGAATAGGTTCGTCTAATGTGGAAATCACAAGTTCTTCTCAACCTCTTGCTCGTTGTGGCTTTGTCTCACTCGACACTTCCTTTTCCTTGTTCAGTTCGGTCTCAAAATATCTTGAAAACCTACAAAAACATATCAAAATCATACCACCACGTGTAATATTGCTCGACTTAACGTACACCAATCAAATCACAAGCAAAATAAACAAAAAAATTGCATGACGGTTTAAGGTTTAAACATTTAGTAATAATATAATGTTGGGAACCCCACAAATTTAGTTTTGATGATGTTCTTGTTTCCAACTTATTTTATTAAGTTACTCGCAGGAGAACGAGTTCGTTATAGATTAATAAGTTGACCCTAAGTCGTATTCTCAAGGAAGGCTAAGCAGGGCTTTTTATCTATGTTGTAGAACATAAAGCAATTAAAAAGAAAGGGTTTTGATTTTAACTAATCTAATTGATCTATCTAGGCGAATAAAACTAAGGAATTTAAAATACGAATTACCTAGTAAAAAATTAATAAAGGATATCTAATTGAATTGATTAATTAACATAATTGAAAGATTTGAATCAACAAATTGTGAATTAATCAAGAAAGGAACAAGAAGAAAAGCGATCATAAAGCAATAAAGAAAGCAGTAAAATAACTCACGAATTGGAAAGGAAAATAATGCATTAAGAACTCTGGGTTTGAATCACGAACGAATCCACAACGAAATTGGAAAAAATGAATAATGGAATAGAAACTCTAATCTATGGTGTTTTCGCTCGTGGTCTAAACCCTAGAAAAATTACTAAGAAGAAGAAGAATTAGTTGCGCGTGTGAAGGGTTTAAATATGGGTGGAGATGCCCGCTGGTGTAGCGACCGCTAGGGGGTAGCATTTGCTACCCCCACATTCTGTTCTCCCAAGGGTTGAAGAGGGGTAGCGGGCGCTAGGGGGTGGCGCTCGCTACCCCAGTGTGCTGTTCTTTTCACCGTGCAAGGAAGCTAGCGGCCGCTAGGGGGTAGCGGTCGCTAGCCCCTTGTTCTGCCTTAGTTCAGGTTTTGGAGCTAGCGAGCGCTAGGGGCTAGTGCCCGCTGGGTCCACTCTCGGCCAGGGGTTCAATTTCCACCTCTTCTTCGTCTTTTCGTCTCGTTTCTCTTGTCAAACCTTGTTAATCATTTTTTTTCGATTCTCACCTACAATGTAGCATAAAGAAAATCAAAGCCTCAACTCAAACAACAAAAATAAGCAATATAAGACCGAAAGCACAATAGAAACGAGACCGAAAACGTATAAAACAACCTCCCCACACACAATACCTTGCTTGTCCTCAAGCAAGTCTAAGCTCAACATAATACAGAGATTTCAAAATATGAGACAAGTATAATCACACAATAACAATCATATTCATCATGAGTACTCAAAAGGGATCGTACGACTATAAATCAATCACCACTACGTGTTTCCCTCGAAGGTGCAACTTCAATCCAATCAAACTCAATAACACATGCAAATTTTCCTTTTCAATCACTCACAAGCTAGACTTTGAATTTTTATCTTTTCAAACTCAATTGATTAAGAACCAAACCGCATAGAATTTTTAGTCATATATAGAACATTGGTCACTAGGTGTGATCTTCGGATAAACTGAGTATCCTAGTGTGGTTTCCATACCCATTCCTTGAATTCAAAGTTTCCTTTGATTTCATAGAGGAAGAGGGGTAGAGTTCTTATCACCTATTCAAACAGTTCAAGCGATTCAATTTCAGTTATTAAGGCCATTCAAGTCAGATTTCGAAAGAGTGGGTTATATGGCCAAAAGTCACGAGATATAAAACATTTAGAGGTCATCTAAAGTGTTCTCGTGTGGTTTCCTATGCTCATGGTTTCCAGAGGAGCAGAAGCCTCCCAACTCAATCTCACAAACACAACAATTAAAAACGAAGTCTTGCCAATGAGCAATCTTAACCAAATCCACAAAGTACGAGTTATCACATCAATCCATCACACAAAGAGTAATCCATGACAATTATGATCAAAATACAATGCTCATACCCAATCGATGACTCACAACGGCAATTCATGTCATCAAGCATAATCAACAAGTTCTCGTCAAAATCGATAACTAATCATATCAAGCTCCAAAATGCAATTGGACAAACATGTATACACAACTACATAAGTCTAAAAATACACCGCATACTACAATTTTAAGCATGCACACCCCCCCTTAACATAGAGATAGCAATGTCCTCATTGCGACACTAAAAATAAGAGGGAGATGGAAAGAAACTACCCGGTACGGGATGATGCGGCGGTGGTGAAAGCTGGAGTAGTTGTAAAGAATTAGACCTGCAAAAGAAACACCAAAAGAAACCAAAGAAGTAACAAAACAAAGAAATGAACTAAGTCAAAACAACCCGGACACACGCAAAAAGGAAAAGAAATAAAGCGTACTAAACGGCAGTGAGAAGTCACTGCTGATCTGGTGGCGGTAGTGGATGATCATATAGAGCCCAGTTCGACCACTGGGCGTTGAGTTCTGCCATCTAGCAGTTGTTCTCGAGTATCTGTTGATACTGGAGAGTCGACTGATCCTGAGACAACCTCCACTGGCAAGCTTGCTTAGTCATGAGGTCATGAGTAGCGGTCACCCGCTCCTCTATCCGCTCCTGACTCCGAAGCATGGAGGAACTGAAATCCCCAAACTCACGGTAGAAGGACTGGGCCTCGTGAGCATGTGTCCCAAAGTCTTAGGAGAAGCTGGTGAAGTCCTACCAGAAGGAGGTAAAATCTGAGCGAAGGGCGCCGAGTTCAGTGCTCAGAGACTGAAACTGCGAAGTAAGGTGATCCATTCCACCAGAAGAAGAAGAACCCGCGCCGTAGTGATACTGGCCCGCGCCAGTCGGATAGGAAGAAGGGCCGGGAGCAAAGGCATCCGGCATTGGGGCATCCTCGTAGGCCTCCTCTTCAGCCACTCGGTCAACTGCACCCAAGTCCCCGCCAGCATCAGGTAAGTTGGCGGCATTGGTGGCCAACTCGTTGGTGTGGTTAACCACATAGCGCCGGGAGGTGGAGGGCACCCACGTGTAGTTTGCGGTGCATATCCGAGCCTGCCAGAGCTCAGAGAGGTCAATCCTCGAGACATAAATGGTGTCCACGGGATCGACATTGTCCGGATAGAAAACCTCAAAATGTCGGGCGATGGCACAAATGACAAGTGGCAGGGTGGCATGGTGGCATGGTACCGGACTGTGGCCAGCATATTCTTAAGCGTGTGATGAATATAGTAGCCAGCACACACCCGTGAACCTTGAGCAGCGCTCTGGAGAAGGAAGACTTCGGCCTGATTCACCTTGTTGGCTTGTTCTTTGCCAGTGATGCCGTAGGATAGAAATTTGTGCAAAATCATCAGCACGTTGTTCTTGAAGAAGCCAGCCGGCATCCCACCGGCTTTCCCATTGTGGAAACCCATAGGGGAGGTCCACATGGCATTAGGATTGAAGTGGGATGGCGGGCTTGCTCCACACGTTCTTCCCGTGAAAGCCCATAATCCTGCACAACAGAGTAATAGACAAACGGCGGGGGACTCCCCGCAATCTAAAGGTGCAGCAGGTAAGGTCAGCGGGAACCGTCAATGTCGATAAAAATTCATGCACAAGAACCTTCGAACATTTAAATGACATGCAAGCATATTACTTAAGTCCTAACACATCCTAAGTTAGATAATAGATTCTAATCAAAGGTGTGGGGTGGAGTTACCTCATGTCGAGTCCATCGTTCGTAAAATTTCCCTTCCTAATCGGATTCGAGTGGGAAGGGAAATTGTACGCTTGTTGAAGATCTTTAGAGGTGGGTTGCTCCGGTTGGGAGGTGCTCGCCGGTTGCTCACCAGCACGATGCTTCGAGCGCCCCATTTAGAGTAGAGAGTATGAAGATGGAGGTCGCCAGAAATTCACCGAAAAGTGTTGCCGGAAAGATGGCGATGGTGAGAAGTGCAGCGGGATGTCGGATAATCGAGATGGTGTGGCTGAATTTTGGAGGAACAAGGTTAATTTGTGTAATTGAAAGTGGAAGAATGGAAGAGAAATTAGGCTTTGAAAAAATTGGGGATTTAAGGATTTGAAAATTGGAGGAAGGTGATGGGTTGAGGATATGGGAGAAAAGGGTGGTAGTAATGAAGATTTATGAAGGAAAAGATGAATTAGGATGAAGAGTGAAAGAATTTGGGATGATTTATGGAGGAGTTGGAAGAAAAATTGGGGGGGGGGGGGGGTAGCGGTCGCTAGGGGGTAGCGATCGCTACCTGGCGCGCGCTGGTTGGGAGAACAGGGAGGCCAGCGCTCGCTACTCTGGTGCGCTGTATTGGGACAGAAGTTAGGGGTAGTGAGCGCTGGGGGGGGGGGGGTGTAGTGCTCGCTACCCTGATGCACTGCTGTTGTGACAGAACACTGGGCTAGCGCTCGCTGGGGGCTAGCGAGCGCTGTCCCAACCCTCGAATATGTTTTCCTTGTGCCCATTTTTTCCACTCGTCTCGTGTATCCTTCCCGGCTTCTCCTGCAACATAACATCAACTTAAAATAAGTTCCTCTCCAACTAAGCACGAAACATAGAAACGAAAACAAAAATCAAAACAACAAAACAAAAGAACTGAAATAAAAGAACGCTTGTTTAACATCATTAGCTCGACAGGAATAAGTGCTCAATTGGAGGGTGGATCTTCGAACGGCGTGCACTCCACCATGAAGTTAGTAGGCCATTCCTTGATGTACGACTTCACGCGATGCCAATTCACAACAAATGAGTCATCGTCTCCTTCTTTAGTAAGCTCTATCTCCCCGTACGGCTTCACGTCTTTCACTATGAACGGGCCGCTCCATCTAGACTTCAATTTTTTGGGAAACAGTTTCAACCGGGAATTAAAGAGTAGCACCTTCATACCGAGCTTCCAATCTTTATGCAAAATCCTCTGGTCATGAATCGCCTTCACCTTGTCCTTGTAAATACGAGCGTTGTCATACGCCTCGTTCTGCAACTGGTCTAGCTCTGACATTTGAAGCGAACAGTGCTCCACCGCCTTGTGCAAATCAAGATTAGAGGCATTGATCGCCCAATAGGCCTTGTGCTCAACCTCTACTAGAAGATGGCACGCCTTCCCGTACACGAGACGATACAGTCTCATCCCTAAGACATTCTTGTACGTCGTGCGATACGCCCATAGATCATCGTTCAACTTGAGGGCCCAATCCTTCCTCGATGGTTGGACCGTCTTCTCCAATATAGTCTTGATTTGCTTGTTGCTCGTCTCGGCTTGGCCTGATGTCTATGGATGGTAGGGAATCGCAATCTTATGGGTGATCCCATTCTTCTTCATAAGCCTCTAGAATAACCTATTGCAAAAGTGCTTTCCACTGTCGCTAATAATAGCACGGGGAAAGCCAAACCTGCACAGAATATTTTCCTGCACGAACTTGAGCACAATGTGAGAATCACACGTCCTCGTGGGGATAGCCTCAACCCACTTAGACACGTAATCAACGGCAAGTAAAATATATTCGTATCCATGAGACATCAGAAAAAGGACCCATAAAATCAATACCCCACACATCAAAAAGTACCGACTCGCTGACATTTATCACAAGAAAGATAATAAGTATGTGCATCCTTAAACAAAGTAGGCCAAAATAAACCTGATTGAAGAACTTTGTGTGCCGTCTTTTGGCCTCCGAAGTGGCCGCCACAATGAGCCTGGTGGCGCATCTCTAACACCTTTGGTTGCTCCTTCTCAGCAACACATCTCCTAATCACCTCGTCTTTCCCGAGCTTGAAGAAAGCGCTTCCTTTCTTGGGAAGTGAGGTCAGACCTTAACTCGCCACAGGCCAAATAATTAACTATGTCAGCAAACCAAGGCACATGAGTAGCACTATAAGCATGCTCATAAGGAAAAGACTCAGCAACAAAATCATGAGATGAAGGGGTGGGGGGGGGGGAACATGCTCTAAATGAGAGAGATGATCAGCAACGGCGTTCTCACTCCCTTTTCTATAACGAATTTCAACATCAAACTCTTGCAACAACAAAACCCAACGAATCAACCTAGGTTTCGCTTGAGGCTTAGTCAACAAATAACGTAATGCAGAATGATCACTATAGATAATAACTCTAGATCCTATAATGTAAGCACGAAACTTATCAAGAGCAAATACTACAGCAAACATCTCCTTTTCGGTAGAAGTATAGTTAATTTGAGCAGGATTCAAAGTAGAGCTAGCATAATAGATAACACGCAACATCTTGTCAACACGTTGACCCAAAACAGCACCCAAGGCAGAGTTAGACGCATCACACATAATTTCAAAAGGGACAGACCAATTAGGACCAACAATCACAGGTGCACTACATAATTTTTCCTTCAAAGTGGTAAACGCAGAAAGACAGTTGGCATCAAAATTAAAGACAACATCCTAAGCATGTAAACGACAAAGAGACTGACAGATCTTCGAGAAATCCTCAATAAACCTACGATAGAAACCAGCATGTCCTAATAAACTACGAATTCCCTTAACATCAGTCGGTGGAGGTAATTTCTTAATCACCTCTACCTTAGCCTTATCAACCTCAATACCCTTACTCGACACCACATGTCCTAGAACAATAACACTACGCACCATAAAATGACTCTTCTCCCTACTCAAAGTAAGACAAGTCTCAACACAACGATCAAGCACATGA
This sequence comes from Leonotis leonurus, assembly GCA_026898415.1. Lineage (NCBI taxonomy): Eukaryota > Viridiplantae > Streptophyta > Magnoliopsida > Lamiales > Lamiaceae > Leonotis > Leonotis leonurus. Next base: position 607,494 of record JAPKLX010000180.1, on the reverse strand, counting down.
TCAATTTTAATAAGACAGTCATCGAAAGAAGAGCCAAAAATAGAGAAATCATCCATAAATACCTCAACGAAATCGCTAATCATGTCAGAGAAAATAGACATCATACACCGCTGGAATGTACATGGCGCATTGCAGAGTCCAAACGGCATCCTCCGAAAAGCATACGTCCCGAAGGGGCTACTGAAAGCCTTCTTTTCTTGATCTTCCGAGTCGATTGCGATCTGATGGTAAACTGACAAACCATCAAGAAAACAAAAATAATCATTACCAACCAGTTTATCTAACATCTGATCAATAAATGGTAAAGGAAAGTGATCCTTTTTCGTAGCCGCATTGAGCTTCCAATAGTCAATGCACATCCTCCATCTAGTGAAAGGTCTAGTCAGGACAAGCTCCTTCTTCTCATTCATTGTCACCGTGATCCCACCCTTCTTAGGAACGACGTGGACTGGACTCACTCATTCACTATTAGCGATCAAACAGATGATCCCTTCGGCTAGAAGCTTGAAGATCTCTTTCTTCACGACCTCCATAAGAACTGGGTTAAGTCGTCTCGGTCCATCCCTCTTCGGGAGTGCATCATCTGTGAGCTGGATCTTATGCATGCACATAGCCGGGCTGATACCTCGTATATCCGCTAGACTCCATCTAAAAGCGATCTTGTGCTTTTTCAGCACAACTACCAACTGAGTCTACTGGCTATCAGTAAGATGAGCTGAGATGATCATCGGCTTCTGCTCGTTCTCCTCAAGAAATATGTATTTAAGGTTTGCTGGGAGCTCCTTCAACTCCAATTTCTCAGGTGCGGGTGGATTAGCCAGCTGCATCGGAGGTGGCTTCGCGAACTGGGCTTCCAATCGGAGTCTCTCCTCCATGTCGGCTGATCCCTTGAAGACCTCCTCCAAACTGTTATCCTGCACAAAAGACATCTCGGCCAAAGCATCAATCGAATCAATGAAATAATAATCCTCGATAGAATTCACGGAATGCATAGCTTTGTGCTGATGCAAGGAAAAAGAAACTTTTTCTCCTAACACTGACATCTGAATAATACAATTTTTAACATCAATCAGAGTATTAGTAGTCGCCATAAATGGTCGACCTACTAGCAAAGTATAATCACATCCGTTCTCATGCACATCACCTATCTCTAAAACAACAAAATCCATAGGCACAATCAAACCACCAACACTCATAAGAATATTCTCAATAATACCTCTAGGATATCTAATAGAACAATCAGCTAACTGTAAACTCATGCGTGTAGGTTTCAATTCACCTAACTCTAATTCCTTAAAAATTGAGTAAGGCATAAGATTAATACATGCACCTAGATCAAGCATGCCTGTTACAGTTTTACCATTCCCAAGAGCTATAGTGATAACGAAACTACCTGGATCTCGTAGTTTCTGAGGAAGAGGTTGCTGCATGATAGAACTGGCTACCTCGGACACCATGACAGACTTGTCATCTGCAAATCTCCCCTTCTTGGAGGCTAGCTCCTTGAAGAATTTCAGGTACGCCGATACGTTACGAATCACGTCCAGAAGCGGCAGATTTACATGTACTTGAGACAACATCTTGTAGAAATCCGCAAAATGCTTCTCAAGCTTCTCATTTTTCAGCCTGCTCGGAAAAGGGAATAGGCGGCTTGTACGGATTCGCTGTTTTGTGCAACTTAATAGCTGGCTGCTCCGGCTCCTTCCCTTTCTCAGCGTCTTCCACCTCTTTAGTTGGCTCATCCTCCGGCATAGCCACCTTGTTGTGTACTTGCTTACAAGTACGTAGAATAGTAATGGCCTGTATCTGCTGCACTGAGTGCCCTGCCCGGGTATCTTTTCGGTCTGCTGCTGTTGCTGCATCTGATTGACAGCTCCTGAGATCTGCCTGACTTGACTCTCGAGGCGTTTGATAGTAGCCTCTTGGGCCTCTCGAGCCAGTTTGTTGTCCTACATGAAAGTTGTTAGGTGTTTTTAAGTCTTGATGTTATTTGGAATGTTGACCTAACATTTGTGTTTTTGTTTTCTTCAAAGGAATGTTGACTAGGCCTCCAGCTCAGCATGACAAGGGGTGATGACACAGCACCCAGCTTAGCAGCCATGTGGAGTGCTGACTCGACAACGTTGAAATAGCACACGTAGGCTGCAGTAGAGACCAAGTCTTGAGTCATGCAGTGGAGATATATATGATAGTGGAATTCTGTTCCACAAATCCAGAAGTCAACAACCAACTGAAGTGGTTCCACAATTCCAGGCAGATATGCGGAGACAACAACTGAACTGCGAGAATTGTGGAAGACATGGGCTGACAGTTGCTATATTCACGGATCCAAGCCCATGTAGTCTATCTATAAATACTAGATTCATCCTTTCAGTAGATAGGTTTTCATTCTGTATGTTTTTTAGATCGTAAGAACATACATTTAGTGTTTTAGTGATAGTGTTGCTATTATTGTATTGCTCAACATTGTAATAGCTCAAAACTTGTTTTGATTATTCTTTTTGGCCGTACGGCTTCCGTGTAGGTTATTATGTTATATAACCTACGCAAAAATATCTCGTGTCTTCTACTTTAACTTCCGCAACATTATCACTTAGAGTAGGCTGATACACTTTCAAGTGGTATCAGAGCCATCGCTCGACACACTGAATGTGGTCCTGACAGTATCACGACTCTAACACATCGATGGATCCAAATAGCACAATAGTATTTCGGCCTCCAGTCTTGGATGGTTCGAATTACTCATACTGGAAGACACGCACCCACTCATACATTAAGTCTTTAGACAGAAGAGCATGGTTTTTGTGGAGAATGGGTGGTCACCACCAAAGGCCACTGACGCACAGGGTGATGTGGTCCTAATAGCACAAAGTTCCTGGACGCGTGATCAAGTTGAAGCTGCTACGCTAGATGACTGCGCACTGAATGCAATATACTCAGCAGTGGATACAAACATGTTCAAACTGATCAAAAACTGTACGTGTGCTAAAGATGCTTGGGATATTCTGAAAAGGCATTGTGAAGGCGACACCAGCATTAAACAATCACGTCTACGTATTCTCACCTCTAAATTTGAGAATATGAAGATGGAGGAAGATGAAGATATTACCAGCTACACAAAGAAGATTCTTGACATTTCGAATGAGTGTCAAGATCTAGGAGAACTGTTTAGTAATAAAGTTCTTGTCTCCAAAGCACTTCGCACTTTACCGCCTAGGTTTGATATGAAGGTAACAGCCATTGAAACATCACACGCTGTGAATACACTTGAGTTCATGGACCTCATGAATTCCTTCAAGACCTATGAGATGAATTTAGAGGCAAGAGGCACATTCACGAAGAAGAAAACGGTGGCTCTCACTATGGACACACTCTCAACACCCTCCTGCAGCAGGTTACTTGACATAATGGACTCAAGTGAGTCCGAAGAAGTGGAAGAGATCCACGAAGGAGATGTTGTTGCCATGATCACCAGAAAATTAAATCGGATGGTGAGAGGATTCAACCGAGAAAAGAACAAAGAAAGGCCTAAGGAACGAGATATACCACGTTTGGAGTACTACCAATCTCCAAAGAATGACAACAGTCAAAGAAAACCTCCTACTAGGAAAACACCTCGCAACGAAGTGTTTAAGTTCAGCTCCTCTAACCCAAGCATCAATGGTGATCAAGCATCAACACATCTTGGGAGTTTGTAATTTAATCTTAAAATGGTTGGATAATTGTTAATCTACGTTCATTGATAACCCGGATGGGAGTTTGTGATCTACATTTGTGCACCCTCATACGAATTTGGATTAAAAATGGTTGGGTGATTAAAGTAGATAATTTGCATATATTTAGTTAGGGCTCCATACATCTGTAGGATCACGTTTACCTCTTATTTGTTATTTGTTTCTTCTGTTATATTTTTATGCTTATTATTGTGTTAGTATTTTTTTATTTTTATGTTATAATTTTATCGTTTATTTAAGTGTATATTATTATTCCCTCTTGATATTTTTACTTTCTAGATAATAGCGAAACATCAACGATAATTACTTCATTTTCACATGAATATCCCTATGAAATATGATACTCGGTCTTTCTCTATACTGTATATCTTATTTTTGCATTCGAAATAGAGCTAAGATAAATTTTGGCATCGTTGTCGACGATTGTTCATTTTATTAGTTTCTAAATTCTTATTTTTCTCTCCGTCCTTAGGTGTTTATGTATATGAGATCTCAAAGGTAAAATGTTGGTCCCGAAAGTGCAAGGCTTGGTGTATGGGGGGGGGGGGATACACCAAATACAAACTTTTCAGTTTACTTGTTAAATTATTAGAGAGATCAAGCTATTCTTAAGGAAGAAATTGCTCGACAGATGACTAACCAGATTGATCACCAGATCAATATCAAATCAGTCCAAGCAGATGGCTCTCTAGTGTAAACATTTAGTCAATAATAAGAGTGATCTTATTATTTTCTAGGTATTGTGTGTGCGGAAATATGGTGGATTTAATGAGTGCTCTTAATTAGAAAACCTTTAGGATTAATCAGATCGTTAAGCAGATTGTATGATCGTGCAGATGGTTAGAATAATAAACAACTGAAAGTAGATATGCAGAAATAAAGAACACAGTTGTTTAACGTGGTTCGGGAAATCCCTACGTCCACGATCTGATCAAAACTAGAGCAGATTATCCACTACTAGGATACTCTTATTCTTTATACTCGTGGAGAACGAGTCACAAGTACAAGTCAAAACTGGAATGATACTTGTGCACGAAGTAAGGGTCATGTCCCTTTACAACAGATTACCTCTACGTTACCACTAGAAAACTACTAGCTAGCAGGGTATTCTCCTTTCTCTCGATAAGACAGACTTGAATCGAGGTTGGGTTGGTGTGATGTATGTTGGTCCCGAAAGAGCAAGGTTTGGTGTATGGGGGGGGGGGAATACACCAAATACAAACTTTTCAGTTTACTTGACAAGTTAATAGAGAGTTCAAGCTATTCTATATAAGAAATTGCTCGGTAGATGACTAGACAGGTCGATGTGCAGATCGATAGCAGTTTTAGTCCAAACAGATTACTCTCTTAGTGAAAACACTTAGCTAATAATAAGAGTGATCTTATTACTTTCTGAGTGTTGAGTGAGTGCGGAATAATGGTGGATAATGATTGCTCTTGTTTAGAAAACCTTAGGGATTATCCAGATAGTTATACAGATTGATTGAGATGCAGATTTGTATGTGATAGTGCAGAGGGTTAGAATAATAAACAACTGAAAATAAATATGCAGGAAAGTAAAGCACACAGTCGTTTAACGTGGTTCGGGAAATCCCTACATCCACGATCTGGTCAAATCTAGACCAGATTATCCACTACTAGGATACTCTGCTTCTTTATACTCGTGGAGAACAAGTCACAAGTATCAATCAAAACTAGAGAGATACTTATGCACGAATCAAGGGTCGTGTCCCTTTACAACAGATTACCTCTATGTTACCACTAGAAAACTACTAGCTAGCAGGGTAATCTCCTTTCTCTCGATAAGACAGACTTGAATCGAGGTGGTTGGTGTGATGTAGAATCACAAAGTATAGAAGCTCTAAGTCTGGATTGCAGATTGATTGCTTGAAAGTATGACAACAGTATAGCTCGTGTGCGTATTCTCTAACTTTCTCCAGATTTTTGAACTTCGATTATATAGGCATTGAATATTAAATTCTAGCGGTTTGTTGATTAGCGTGAGTTTGATGGTATATTGCCAATCAATTATGTCCATCATATCTCTGCTTGCCATATAGGGAAGTTGACTCAATCTTTGAGTTTATGGAAAGTAGATTGCTAACAGTCTCTTTCCTTCTATGTGTTAGCCGAAGATTCTCTTTCCAATCCCTGTTGGATAGGCTTCAATCTTGATGTGGCAAGAGCATATGATGTGTAGGATGATGTCAGCAGGTGGATTGATGACTCAATCGTTCTGGTGCCTTGCTGTAAATGTCGATCTGGTCATTGATCTGGTCACTGTCTGTTACAGCAGATCAATTCTTTTTGGCATGAAATCTTGACCTTCATCCTATACTAAGTTGAGATTGACTTTTATAGGACTATATCCTTTACATATCAAGTCATCTCCTAATCTATTCTATAACATGATACACTTTATATCTAGTGATCTGTTTTACACGTAGAACAATTTAAAACTCTAAAAACAGCTAAGTGTGTTTCGAAAGACCATCATCAAAACTAAATATCTTAAGGTTTCGAACAATTTCCCTCTTTTTGATGATGTCGAAACCACACTTTATAGTAATGTCTTATCAGCACTTTAAGAGTGATCTGGTCTGATAACCAGATGGATGATTATTCGTTATTAAGTTTATAACGATTAGGATATATTATATCTTTTCTGGACAATAGAGTGTTGTCATCAGAAACTCAAAGAGACTTTATAGATAAAAGAGAGTAGAGTTTACAGAAAATCATGACAAAAGATAAGAAATGCAGATGATAATGATAAGAAAAATATAGCTATCTGCTCTTTCTTCTCTCTTCTTGTTGTCTCTTCATCTTCGCCCTGGTCTCATCTGAGATGAGTTGGACACTCTCGTATATGCCTTCTCTAATCCTTATATAGTCCGGGTTTTCTGCATCCACCTTGTACCCTCTGTTTTCAGCCAATTGGTTTATAAAGGTAAGCAGGAAGGTTTGTCAGGTAGATCAGTCCCTGGAATGGTGGGGCATGATCTGAATTCTTTCTCCGGCGCAGTGATCTGGATGTTTTCTTTGCTGCAGCCTTTCTGATCTCTTCTACCAGATCACTAGCTTCATTCATGTCCAGATAGCGATTGAATGCTTCGTTGGGTGATCCATCAATGTATGCAGGTTCCTTCAGGAAGTATCTGCACAAGATGAAGGCATTCTTGAGTCCTTCCCATCCATCTCTCAAGTGAACTGGGACCAGTTGGTCACTCCAGTTGGTCTGATGTGAGCAGATGGCCAGCTGGATCCAGTTTTCTTCTTCTTCTTTTGGGTTTGGCTCGATCTGCTGGATGATTTAGATTTTTGAGTGTGAGCAGATGGAGCAGATGGAGGGCTGGCTGATTGTGGTGTGATATGTTGCTCAGGTTGAACTTTCTCCTTCTCCTTTCCTTTTGCAATAGCTGGCTTCTTTCCTTTCACAGATCCTTCCCCCTTTTCGACATCATCAACAAACATATTGATGAGTGCCCGTAGGGAAGTGATCTCTTCTTTCATTGTTGCGATATCTTTATCTGTCTCCACTTTTTGTGTAAGCAGTGATGTGATATTGAGATTTGAGTCATCAATCTGCTTTTGAAGAGATGTGCTTGTGGATGCCAGATTGGCAGTGTACTCCTCTTGGTCTTCTTTTATTGTCCCAATCTCATCAAAAAATCCTTCAATCATAAACTTGGTTGGGTAGCGCAGATCACTCAGTTTTCTTTGCACAAATTCTTTCCCGTTGGCTTCAAATTGCCTAAGCAGTGATCTGGTGTAAGCATTTGCCTCTTTCACTATATCTGCAGTGATGTCGTCGGTCTGCTCTTTGACTATGGTGTGAACCATGTCTTTCTCTTTCTCAGCAAATGCAGTGACAATCTTGTATATTTCTTTCACTTTAAGCTCAGTTGTAGACAAACTTTGATCGATCTGTGCCTGCCTTTCTTCGGCAGCATCTCGATCATCGTCCATCTTCTTGCTAATCTCTTCGATTTTCAGCCTGCATATTTTCCTCAAATCAGAGTCAACTTGATCGACGTGAGTCTTCAAGTGATCATTGAACTTTGTGAGTATGCGGATGGCTTCATCTTGGATGTGAGTGAGCGTTCCATACATATATTTATCAACCTTCTGAGAGACGAGATCCCTCACTTGTGTATTTGACAGCGATTGATGCTGGTTCATCAATATGTCTTCCAGGGTTGTTATCTCCACATATTCGTCCATTGTGGCTGCGACAGCGGGGGTATATATGTCATCTGTTGGTCTACCACCTACTCGCTGTCCAGCTGGCTCGTGTTCTGGTTGAGCTTGATCACTCACTGCACTTTGAATAGTATGTTGCTGGGCTGGTTCCTCCTCAGCCTGTGCAGTGCTCTGTTTTTCAACCTCAGCCATGGGCTGATCTGTCTCAGTTGCTGGGATGGCTTCACCCTGTTGGTGACAATCAGCATGAGCTGCTACAACTTCTTCCTCCACAGTCTCTTCTTCAATGTTGTTATAAAATTCCAGCATATTGGCTTTGTCATATGCAGATCGAAGGTCGATCTGAAGTTCCTCTGCTTCAAACTTTGACATGCCAAGGATGTCAGGCTTATATGTCTCTCTCAGCTCAGAGATGGAAGATGCAGTGAAGATTTTGAGCAAAGATGCTTCTTCAATTTTTAGTGCATGGATCTATCTGGTCCTGAGCAATGCATCCAAGACATAGAATTCTTTGTCTTTTATGAGCAGTAGGATCTTGAGTCTTTTGGCTATGTCATAAGTCTCAGGGGTGAGCTGGATCCCAGGGAATGTCCTAAGAACAGAGTGATCTGCCTCAGTTTCCAGCATCTTCACCACTGTTTCTGCCTTCTTTAACTCCTCCTCTACATCAGTGGATTCCTCTTCTTCCTCCGCCTCCTCATCAATCTGCTCTAGGTGTTCAACAGATGATGGGCTGGTAGAATGTGCGGGGGAGAGGTCCTTAGTTTGATTTGGGTTCAAAGATGAAATGGGGGCCACATCTTCTGGTGGTCCAACCATCAGAACTTCTTCCTCCTCAACCTCCTGTTGAGGGAGAATGGTTTCTACAGGAGCAGGTACTTCAGCCTGGACTTCATCAGCTAATTTCTGAAGTCTTCTGCGCTTGGGTTTGGGTGGTTGAGCTGCAGTAGATGTGTCGGTTTCAATTGAACTCGCCCTCCTAGTCACTCTTTTGGTGGGGGTCCTCTCAACTGGTTTCTCCTTTGTAACCTTGGATTTTGTGGACTTTTCAGTTGGGGCCGAAGGTGGAATCCAGATGGGGTTAGAGCTACCCATCTCAGTCAGCGCGTTTGCAATCACAGGGTCAGTCACCCTTGCAAGTAAGTTGGCTGAAATACCCATCGACATTTCGATCTGATGTTGGTCTTTTGGAAAGTGCAGTCTGGAGTTAAACTCAGTTATTGTATCCCATTTGTGATGAGGGAAGAAGGTTTCCAGCATAAAGCTGATTTTTGTTGAGTGTCTCAAGCTGCTTCTCTTAACTTCTATACCAGGGGAGCTTCCCTTCACGAATAGAATCATCTTGGCCTCCTTTGCCAAGAGATCGAATAAAATCCTGCTCCAGTTAACTGGCAAGTTGAGCACCACGGCCGCTAAGATCCTGAATTTCTCAGGGGTGACCTGGTTGTAAGATCCGTTATGGTTGAGGAAGATTCGCTGTACGAATTCGAATAGAATTCTGAATTCTGGAGCGAGAAGAGCTCGAGTGAACATCTTGTTCATGTACCCTTTGCCGAGGCTATCATCTTCAGTTATATCGCCGAGGCTATCACCTTCATCCTTCAACTTATAAACGTCGTTGATGATGTTTATGACGTTATAAGTGTTCCCTTTGCTAACCCTGATGGTTGTCTCATGTCCACCCCTCTCTCCCTGCCATGAGAGATAGAAGGCGACAACATCCTTAGGTAGGAAGTGAACTGGGTGTGAGGTGATGATTTGTAAAAACCTACAAGAAAAAGTATATGTGAGCACTGTCCTTCCATCAGTGAAGCATAAGTGCTCAAAACAGTTTATACAATCTAGCAATCTATATCACAGTAACCATAAGTATATATATATATATGCAGATGAGTAAAAGCATTTTATCAAAAGCATGTTTGAGAGGTAACATAAAACAAATCGAAACAAAATTCACAAAACAATGAACCTTTGCACTGGCGAACAAGATCAAATGTCTTTTCCAGTTTGTGAAACCCGAAGGTATCAAGAACTGCGAAAAGGTCTTGGTGCAGATATGGTTTCAGATAGTTCGCTTGATCAAGAAACTGAGATGATTTGGGTGCCATTTTTGCTAAAAACAGAGTGATTTTCGAAGGTAGAGAGAATTTTGGAAGGGGGAAATTTTGCTAAGTGTTTCGAGAAATATAAGTGTAAGTGATAGATGAAACGCCTTATCAAGAAATATACACGAAGGGGAAGATAAGTAAAGTAATAAAATATTCAGAAATCCTTCCCTTTTTCAGCTTTTCCTGCCTTTCCATGTTCTAGGTGTACAGTCTGTCACCGCCTTCATTGATCGTATGATGTACGCGCTTTTGATCGTGGGGTCAAGAGATGGCGCGTGGTTGTTTTGCACAGTTGAAGAGCTTCCCTTTTCTTGGTTTGGTAAATATCCTCTTAATCACAGTTCCCTAACATAGTATCAATCATCACGAAAATAAAAGATTTGATATCTGATGTCAGGAATTAGATATACGATATAATTAGTCGCCGTATATAGTTGACTTTTCTCCCTTAACCGAGTAATGGGATAATTAATAAGAAATATTAATTTTAATATCCACGTGGCATCAAGTAATCTGTTTAGGATCAATCTCCTTCATAGTGAGAACTATCAATCTGGTTGAGCCACTTTCCAATCTGGTGTATTGACCTCTTGTTAGTTCCAGTTGGAATTAGACTTATTTTTATTTGACATGTACTTAGTGATCTGGTGTCAATTCCCTGTTGGAATATTTAACTTGATCTGGTTTAGATCATTCTGGTTCTTTTTTCAAGATTTAAGAGTCCTAGTTTACCACAAAGCATCTTAAATCTTTCTTCTGGTAATGCTTTGGTAAGAATATCAGCTCTCTGTATTTTAGTGTGTATCTTCTCGATCTGTACATATTTTCTTTCAACATGATCTCTTATAAAATGATGTCTCACATCTACATGTTTGCATCTGGTGTGCAGCACTGGATTCTGTGTGATTGCTATAGCACTTGAGCTGTCACAGAAGATGGTGGTGGGAACCCTAAAGATTTTAGTTTTGATGATGATCTTTCGAAACACACTTTGTCCTTTTAGAGCTTAAACTGTTCTACGTGTAAAACCAGATCACTAGAGATAAAGTGAATCCTGTTATGGAACAGATTAGGAGATGACTTAATGTGTAAAGGAAATATTCCTATAGAAGTCAATCTCAACTTAGAATAGGATGAAAGTCAAGATTTCACGCCAAAAAGAATCGATCTGCTGTAACAGACAGTGACCAGATCGATGACCAGATCGATGCCTACAGCGAGGAACCAGAACGATTGAGTCATCAATCCACCAGCTGACATCATCCTACACATCATATGCTCTTGCCACGTCAAGATCAAGTCCATCCAACTGGGATTGGAAAAGAAGATCTTCGGTTAACACATAGAAGGAAAGAGACCGTTAGCAATCTGCTTTCCATAACTCAAAGATTGAGTCAACCTTTCCTATATGGCAAGAACAGATATGATGGAAACCATTGATTGGCAATATACCATCAATCTCACGTCAATCAACAAAACGGCTAGAATTTAAAATTCAATGCCTATATAGTTGAAGTTAAAAATCTGGAAATATAGAGAACACACACGCGAGCTACACTGTTGTTATCTTCTCAAGCAATCAAGCTGCAATCCAGACTTAGAGCTTCAACACTCTGTGATTCTACATCACACCAACCACCTCGATTCAAGTTTGTCTTATCGAGTGAAAGGAGATCACCCTGCTAGCTAGTAGTTTTCTAGTGGTAACGTAGAGGTAATCTGTTGTAAAGGGACACGACTCTTATTTCGTGTATAAGTATCTCTCTAGTTGTGATTGATACTTGTGACTCGTTCTCCACGAGTATAAAGAAGCAGAGTATCCTAGTAGTGGATAATCTGGTCTAGTTTTGACCAGATCGTGGACGTAAGGATTTCCCGAACCACGTTAAACAACTGTGTGCTTTATCTTCTTGCATATTTATTTTCTGTTGTTTATTATTTTAACCCTCTGCACTATCATCCATGTGCATATCAATCAATCTCCTTAAACAATCTGGTTAATACTTAAGGTTTTCTAAACAAGAGCAATCATTATTCCACCATTATTCCGCACTCACTTAACACTCAGAAAGTAATAAGATCACTCTTATTATTAGCTAAGTGTTTTCACTAAGAGAGTAATCTGTTTGGACTAAACTGCTATCGATCTGCTTATCGATCTGTCTAGTCATTTTCAAGCAATTTCTTATACAGAATAGCTTGAACTCTCTCATAACTTGTCAAGTAAATTGAAAAGTTTGTATTTTGGTGTATCCCCCCCCCCCCATACACCAAACCGTGCTCTTTCGGGACCAACAGATGGGTATGTCCTTGACATCAATTTCATAGTCTTTAAGCTGTTGTCTTAACCATAGTATTTGTGCACAACAACTTCCAGCTGCCATATATTCTGCCTCTGTGGTTGAGGTGGCAACAGATGTCTGTTTCTTTGAGAACCAAGAAATTAGTTTATTTCCTAGAAACTGACATGTACCACATGTTGACTTTCTGTCCAGTTTACATCCAGCATAATCTGAATCTGTGTATCCAGTTAGCGCAAAGTTGTCTTCACATGGATACCATAATCCTACATGGGTTGTTCCCTTGAGATATCTTAATATCTTTTTAGTTGCTTCCATGTGAGACTCTTTGGGATTTGCTTGATATCTTGCACATACACCTACTGCAAATGTGATGTCAGGTCGACTAGCAGTTAGGTATAGTAATGAGCCAATGATCCCTCTGTATTGAGTGATATTAGCTGGTTTTCCTTCTGGATCTGGATCAATTTTCCCATTGGTCTGCATTGGGATTTTCACTGGGTTACTGTCTTTTAACCCAAATTTGGTCAGCATATCATTGATGTATTTTGTCTGATTAATGAAGATACCATCTGGTAGCTGTTTGACTTGCAAACCTAAAAAGAAACTCATTTCTCCCATCATGGACATTTGGTACTTATTTTTTATAAGTTCTGCAAATTTGTCACACAGATTGGTAGATTGAGATCCAAAAATGATATCATCTACATAGATCTGGACCAAGAGAATGTTTTCTTTGACTTTGATGATAAACAAAGTCTTGTCAACAGATCCTCTTCTGAATCCAGATTCTAGTAGGAATGTTGATAATGTCTCATACCAAGCTCTAGGGGCTTGTTTGAGACCATAGACTGCTTTTGCTAGTCTCTATACTTTCTGGTTTGGATCTGCTTCTTCAAATCCAGGTGGCTGTTCCACATATACTTCTTCTTCAAGGATACCATTTATGAATGCACTTTTGACATCCATCTGGTATACCTTGAATCTTTTGTATGCAGCATATGCTAAAAACAACCTTATTGCTTCTAATCTGGCTACGGGTGCAAATGTTTCATCAAAATCAATGCCTTCTTGTTGATTATAGCCTTTAGCTACCAATCTGGCCTTGTCTCTGACTACTTCACCATTTTCATCTCGTTTATTTTTGAACACCCATTTGTATCTTGAAGTGCTTCATAAGCATCAGATGGCTCCATGCGAGAAAGATAACAGCTCAACAATGCACTTTCTCCATGTATTCTTCTGGTCTTCACACGATCTGATGGGTTCCCAACGATCTGTTCTGGTGGATGATCTTGTATCCATCTCCTTCTCCTGGTCATCTCTTCATCAAATATCTCAGGATCAGGTTGATCTGTTGGTTCCTCAAATTCAGAGTGTGCTGTTGATATAGCTTGAAATGGATTCTCATCTGGACTTTCTTCTGGATTTGGATTTTCATGTTGATCATCATTTGTAATAACTGTTTCATTATCTTCTGTTGATGATCTGTTTTCATCCAGATTGTGTTGTAATATTCCCCCTTGCTGTATGATCTCTTCAGTAATAGGAGGAGTGACAATTTCTTCATCCTCACTTTTTGAATTCCAGATAAGAATATCTTCAAGTAGTAGTTCATTCATCCTTCTGGTAGTCATCTGGTTTTCTGTCTTCTTTTCATCTGGTGACCTCCACAATATGAGAATTCTTATTATAGACTCGATATGCTTTACTAACATCATAATATCCTAAGAATATTCCAGGGTCAGTTTTGCTATTAAAAGTTTTTAATTGTGATTTCCCATTATTGTGTATGTAACACAAACAACCAAAAGTGCGAAGATAAGATATCTTAGGCTTTCTGTTGTTCCATATCTCATATGGTGTCTTTCCATGTCTGAGTGTGATGGATGATCTGTTTTGAGTGTAGCAGGCTGTGTAGATTGCTTCTGCCCAGAATTTCTTTGGTAGATTGGTTGCATTAAGCATTATGCGAGCTGCTTCCTTGAGCGATCTGTTTCTCCTCTCAACAACTCCATTCTGTTGAGGAGTTTGAGCAGCAGATGTTTGATGAGTGATTCCCATCTTGTTGCAGTATGCTTCAATCTTCTGGTTGAGAAATTCTGTTCCTCGATCTGTTCTGATAGAGGTTATACTCATCTCTTTCTGTTTGGTGATCTTGCGTAGGAAATCAGGGAGTTTGTCTAGAGTCTCTTTCTTCTTTAACAGAAAGACGACCCAAGTGAATCTTGAGTAATCATCTATGATTACCAATGTGTATTTTCTCCCATTTAAACTTAGTGGCTTGACTGGTCCAAACAGATCAAGGTGTAACAGCTCTAATATCCTTGATGTTGAATGAGCTGTTTTGATTGTGAAGGATGATCTGGTTTGCTTTCCAGCTTGACAAGCATCACATATATGATCTTTATCATATACTTGATCTGGTAGTCCTTCAACTAACTTTTCTTTTGCAATCCTGTTGATTGACCTAAAGTTTAGGTGGCTTAATCTCTTATGCCATAACCAGCTGGTTTCTGATACTGTTTTAGTGATTAAGCAGGTCTCGATCTGGTTTGTCCACTGGACAATGTATAATATATCCTGCAATCTTCCAGTAAGGAGTATCTCATCTCCTTCCTTGTTCTTTACAAAGCAGTTACTAGTATCAAAAATAATCTGGTTACCATTAGCACAGAATTGACTTACAGAAAACAGATTGTGACTAAAACACTCAACATATGATACATTTGTGATAGTGGTCTTGCCAACTTTTATGTTCCCATATCCTCTGGTATATCCTTTTGAATTGCATCCAAAAGTAACCTGAGGTCATTGCTTCTCTATATAATCTGATAGTAGGTTCTTGTCACAGGTCATGTGGTTTGAACAACAACTATCAATTATCCAGATTGCTCCTCTAGCTATCTTGTTCCTTCTTGCAGTCTTCTGATCCTGCAATTAATAAGACTTAGCTACCCTTCATCGTTTGGGTGCTTGGTTATTAGCAAATGTTCCCTTTCGAATCCATAACATTTTTGGGTTAGGAGCTGAAATGTAACAGGTAATGATGTTTCCATCATTATCAACTTTAGATAGAGAATGAAGTACAGAAGGATGATATCTCTCAATTTCATCATTCTTCAATTCCTTCTTAGTAGATACTGTTCTGTTGGCATTCTTATTGGGTAGTGTTCTGTTGACACTCTTATTGGGTAATGTCCTGTTGACATTCTTCTTGTGATCTGTTTCTGTGTAGTAGGCTGGTTGTCCCTTTGTTTGATGGTATTGTCTGTTTCCAGTTTGTTTTACTATCATCTTCTGAGGAAGTCCTTTCTTATTTTTTAAGTCTTTCACTTGATCTGCTATTTGTTTCCTCTCTGGTACAAAGTTTATGGTACTAGAAGATTTTTCTGAGTGACCTGGATAACCTAATCCAGATGTGCCCTTGTGTTACAGATTAATTAGCAACTTGGCACGTTCATCACTTTTATAAATCATTTCTTTCCCTTTCTTTATTCTTTCTTCAGCAACGTTGTTTCTTGTAATAAGATCTTTGACCTTGGAATTTAGAGAGTGAATCTCACCGTCTTTTCCTTTGATCTTTTCTTCCAGATCAGCTATTTGGGCAATGAATTCAGTGTTGGTTGTGCTTAGTATCTCCTCTGATTTCTTCAATCTTTCATTCTCTTCTACAACTTCTCTAAACAGTCTTTTGATGCTCGAATAGCTTTTGAACATCTCATTTACCTCTTCCCAAGAGTAGTCTGTTTGATCTTCATTATCCTGTTCCAGATTGATATCATTCGAGGAGTTTGAATAGTATGAATTTACCTCAACGTCATCTAGCCCGTTGTCCAGTCCAACGTAGCATTCATCCCAGCTCTCTTCATCATTTGCAACAAATGCTTCATCATTCTCTGATGTGCTGTCTGAAAAGTGACTTGAGCTGCTTGAATCTTGTTCAGCAAGCATGGCCTTGACCTCATATTTGAGCTTTCGATCTCTCTTTGCTCTTAGTTCTTCTCTTTGGCTTTTGGAAAGATCAGGACAGTCTGGTTTAAAATGACCTGTCCTGCCACATCCAAAGCAAGTGTAGTCTGTAGAGCTAGAGGTTTTTGTTGTTTTTGCAGTCTGTTGCTTGGATTCATTCTTGTCATCAGATCGATCATTGTCATGCTTCTTATAGAAATTTTTCTTGTTATCTTTGTAGAAGCGTCTGTATTTCTTCGATCTGATCTCCATTTTGTCCATTCTTCTGGCGATCATCGCAAACTCTTTTAAAAGTTTGTCGTAGCCTTTCTCTTCATCTGGAGTAGTAGGCTCAGAAAGATCATTAGGTCTGCTCTTCGCTTTGAAGGCTACCTCTTTGTCCTTCTTCGAGCTGCTTTCTGCCTTTTTGGACAGATGATCTGGTCCTCGAATTCTTTGAATGTCACACTCATGACCTTCAAGGTGATCAAATAAGGCTTCAGTGGACAATTCATTAAAGTCTGCACGAAGAGGTTGCATTGCAGCATAGATCTCCCAGCTTGGTGGAAGAGCTCTAAGTACTTTCATGTTCTTCTCTCTTTGAGTATATTTGTTCTTTTTGAATACAGATATATCAAGGAGGATTCCAGTGAATCTCATCTTCATCTGCTCTATTGTCTCGCCTGGTTTCATTTTGAATTCATCATATTTGTTGCAGGCAAGAGACAGCTTGTTCTCAATCATTACTTCAGATCCTAGGGCTAAGTCTCTTAAGGCTTCCCACATCTCTTTGGCAGTATCCAGATCTTGGATTTTAGCCAGATATATGCCTTTGACCATGCTGGAGATGATCCCTTTGGCAAAATCATCGAGATTTGCCTCTCTCCTTTCTTCAGAGGTGTATTTTCTGGGATCTTTTAATACAGTTTCCTTGACTGCTCCTGTATCTGTGATACGGGTAGTTTCTTCGGTAATTGCCAATGGCCCTTCTTCGATTACTTTCCACATCAAGCAGTGATGGGCTTTGAGACACATTTTAATCCTGAAGCTCCATTCTCTATATCCTTGAATTGAGAATTCTTCGCAAGCCCTGATAACAGAAGACTCCATAACAGACAGTATGCAAGTGAATGAAAAAGGTTTTTCTAGATCTATTCAAGTAGACCACGCAGGTTTTAACCTTGTGAAACAAAACAATGGTCAGTTTGAACCACTGCTCTGATACCACTTGTTGGTCCCGAAAGAGCAAGGTTTGGTGTATGGGGGGGGG
>JAPKLX010000180.1:539896-582225 GCA_026898415.1 Leonotis leonurus | reverse complement strand
CCAGGTGGCTGTTCCACATATACTTCTTCTTCAAGAATACCATTGAGGAAGGCACTTTTGACATCCATCTGGTATACCTTGAACCGTTTGTGAGCAGCATATGCTAGGAATAGCCGTATAGCTTCTAATCTGGCTACTGGAGCGAATGTTTCATCAAAATCAATGCCTTCTTGTTGATTATAGCCTTTAGCTACTAATCTGGCTTTGTTTCTGACTACTTCACCATTCTCATCCCGTTTGTTCTTGAACACCCATTTTACACCTATTACTCCTTGGTGTTTGGGTCTGTCCACGAGATACCAGACTTCATTTCTTTTGAACTCATTGAGTTCTTCTTGCATTGCTGTTATCCAATCTGCATCTTGAAGTGCTTCATAAGCATCAGATGGCTCCATGCGAGAGAGGTAACAGCTCAACAATGCACTTTCTCCATGCATTCTTCTGGTCTTCACACGATCTGATGGGTTCCCAACGATCTGTTCTGATGGATGATCTTGTATCCATCTTCTTCTCCTGGTCATTTCTTCATCAGATAACTCAGGATCCGGTTGATCTGTTGGTTCCTCAAATTCAGGGTGTGCTGTTGATGTAGCATGAAATGGATTCTCATCTGGGCTTTCCTCTGGATGTTGATTATCATTTGTAGTAACTGTATCATTATTCTCTGTTGATGATCTGTTTTCATCCAGATTGGATAGTGATATTCCCCCTTGCTGTATGATCTCCTCAGCAACAGGTTGAGTGATAACTTCTTCATCTTCACTCTTTGAATTCCAGATAAGAATATCTTCCAGTAATAAATCATTCATCTTTCTGGTTGTCACCTGATTGTCTGTCTGCTTTTCATCTGGTGATCTGTACTCAACAATAGACTC
Organism: Leonotis leonurus; assembly: GCA_026898415.1. NCBI lineage: Eukaryota > Viridiplantae > Streptophyta > Magnoliopsida > Lamiales > Lamiaceae > Leonotis > Leonotis leonurus. The sequence goes on along the minus strand of JAPKLX010000180.1, from coordinate 581,350 downwards.
ATCAAAAACAACATGAGGTGTTACTTCCACAGTGTAGATGGCTTCTGCCCAGAATTTCTTTGGTAGATTGGTCGAGTTGAGCATTGTGCGTGCTGCTTCTTTGAGTGATCTGTTTCTCCTTTCAACAACTCCATTCTGTTGAGGAGTTCGAGCAGCAGACGTTTGATGAGTGATTCCCATCTTGTTGCAATATGCTTCAATCTTCTGGTTGAGAAATTCTGTTCCTCGATCTGTTCTGATAGAGGTTATACTCATCTCTTTCTGCTTAGTGATCTTGTGTAGAAAATCAGGGAGCTTGTCTAGAGTCTCTTTCTTCTTCAACAGAAAGATAACCCACGTGAATCTTGAGTAGTCATCTATGATTACTAATGTGTACTTTCTCCCATTGATACTTAGTGGTTTGACTGGTCCAAACAGATCAAGGTGTAACAGCTCTAATATTCTTGATGTTGAGTGAGCTGCTTTGCTCGTGAAGGTTGATCTGGTTTGTTTTCCAGCTTGACAAGCGTCACATATGTGATCTTTATCATACACCTGATCTGGTAGTCCTTCTACTAATCTTTCCTTGGCAATCCTGTTGATTGATTTGAAATTAAGATGACTTAATCTCTTATGCCATAACCAGCTTGTTTCTGATACAGTCTTAGTGACTAGGCAGGTCTCGATCTGGTTTGTCCACTGGACAATATATAACCTATCCTGCAGTTTACCGGTAAGGAGTATTTCATCTCCTTCCTTGTTCTTCACCAGACAGTTGTTAGTATCAAAAACAATCTGATTACCATTAGCACAAAACTGACTTACAGAAAACAGATTGTGACTAAGACCCTCTACGTATGACACATTTGTGATAGTAGTCTTGCCTACTCTGATGTTTCCATACCCTCTGGTATACCCTTTTGAGTTACATCCAAAAGTGACCTGTGGGCCTGGTTTCTCTATGTAATCTGTCAGTAGATTCTTGTCACAAGTCATGTGTTTTGAGCAACCGCTATCTATAATCCAGATAGTTCCTCTAGCTATCTTGCTTCTTCTTGCAGTTCTTTGATCCTGCAATTAATCAAACTTAGCTACCCTTTCAACGCTTGGGTGCTTGATTATTAGTAAACAATCCTTTTCGAATCCAGAACATTCTAGGGTTAGGAACAGCAATATAGCAGGTAATGATATTTCCCTCATTATCTACTTTAGATACAGAGTGTATTTCAGATGGATGAAATCTCTCTATTTTATCATTCTTCAATCCTTTCTTAACTGGTGCTGTCCTGTTGACATTATTGTTGTGGATATGATCTGATTTTGTGTAGTAGGCTGGTTGACCTTTCGATTGATGGTATTGCTTGTTGTCAGTCTGTTTTATGACCATCTTTTGAGGAAGACCTTTCTTGTTTTTCAAGTCTTTCACTTGATCTGGTATTCTCTTCCTTTCTGGTACGAAGCTTATAGTTCCTGAAGATTTTTCTGAGTGACCTGGATATCCCAATCCAGATGTTCCCTTTTGTTGCAGATTGATTAGCAGCTTGGCACGCTCATCACTCTTGTAGATCATTTCTTTTCCTTTCTTGATCTTTTCTTCAGCAACATTGTATCTTGAGATCAGATCCTTAACTTTTGAGTTAAGAGAGTGAATCTCACTGTCTTTGCTCTTGATCTGTTCTTCCAGATCAGTAACTTTGGCAACAAATTTAGTGTTTGTTGTGCTTAAGATCTGCTCAACTTTCTTCAATCTGTCATTCTCTTCAACAACTTCTTTAAACAGTCTTTTGATGCTTGAGTAGCTTTTGAACATCTCATCTATTTCATTCCATGAGTATTCTGCTTGATCTTCACTTTCCTGTTCAAGATTGTTATCATCATCTGAGGAATTTGAGTTGCAAGATTTTACCTCAACTTCATCTAGACCGTTGTCCAAGCCTACATAACATTCATTCCAGCTTTCTTCGTCTTCAGCAATGAAAGCCTCATCATTTTCTGATGAACTGTCTGAGAAATGACTTGAGCTGCTTGAATTCTGTTCAGCTATCATGGCTTTGCGCTCATTTTTAAGCTTTCGATCTCTTTTGGCTCTTAGCTCATCTCTTTGACTTCTGGACAGATCAGGACAATCTGTTTTGAAGTGACCTGTTCTGCCACATTCAAAGCAAGTGTAATCTGTAGAACTTGAGGTCTTTGTTGTTTTAGTAGTCTGCTGTTTAGATTCATTTTTGTCATTAGATTGATCATTATCATACTTCCTGTTGAAGTTTCTTCTGTTATCCTTGTAGAAGCGTCTGTATTTCTTCGATCTGGTTTCCATCTTGTCCATTCGTTTAGCTATCATTGCAAATTCTTTTAAGAGTTTGTCATAGCCTTTCTCTTCATCTGGAGTAACAGACTCAGAAGGATCATCTGGTTTGCTCTTCGCTTTGAAGGCTACCTCTTTGTCCTTCTTTGAACTGTTATCTGCCTTTTTGGACAGATGATCTGGTCCTCGAATTCTTTGAATGTCACATTCATGACCTTCGAGATGATCAAATAAGGCTTCAGTGGACAGATCGTTGAAGTCAGCTCTTAGAGGTTGCATTGCTGCATAGATCTCCCAACTTGGTGGAAGAGCTCTAAGAACTTTCATGTTTTTCTCCCTTTGAGTATACTTGTTCTTTTTGAACGCAGATATCTCTAGGAGAATTCCAGTGAATCTCATCTTCATCTGTTCTATTGTCTCGCCAGGTTTCATTTTGAACTCATCGTATTTGTTGCAGGCTAGAGACAGCTTGTTCTCGATCATCACTTCAGATCCTAAGGCTAGGTCTCTCAAGGCATCCCACATCTCTTTGGCAGTATCCAGATCTTGGATTTTAGCCAGATGTATGCCTTTGACCGTGCTGGAGATGATCCCTTTGGCAAAATCATCGAGATTTGCCTCTCTCCTTTCTTCAGAGGTGTATTTTCTGGGATCTTTTAATACAGTTTCCTTGACTGCTCCTGTATCTGTGATACGGGTAGTTTCTTCGGTAATTGCCAATGGCCCTTCTTCGATTACTTTCCACATCAAGCAGTGATGGGCTTTGAGACACATTTTAATCCTGAAGCTCCATTCTCTATATCCTTGAATTGAGAATTCTTCGCAAGCCCTGATAACAGAAGACTCCATAACAGACAATATGAAAGTGAATGAAAAAGGTTTTTCTAGATCTATTCAAGTAGACCACGCAGGTTTTAACCTTGTGAAACAAAACAATGGTCAGTTTGAACCACTGCTCTGATACCACTTGTTGGTCCCGAAAGAGCAAGGTTTGGTGTATGGGGGGGGAATACACCAAATACTAACTTTTCAGTTTTACTTGACAATTTATAAGAGAGCTCAAGCTATTCTGTATAAGAAATTGCTTGGGATAACTCCCCAGATCGATATACAGATCAGTAGCTGGTTAAGTCCAAACAGATTAATCTCTAAGTGAAAACACTTAACAGATAATAAGAGTGATCTTATTACCTCCTGAGTGTAGAGTGAGTGCGGAATAATGGTGGATTAATGATTGCTCTTGTTTTGAAAACCTTTAAGTATTAATCAGATTGTTTAGGAGATTGATTGAGATGCAGATGAATGAGAGTGCAGATAGTTAGAATAATGAACAACAGATAATAAAGAATACAGGAATGTAAAGCACACAGTTGTTTAACGTGGTTCGGGAAATCCCTACGTCCACGATCTGGTCAAAACTAGACCAGATTATCCACTACTAGGATACTCTGCTTCTTTATACTCGTGGAGAACGAGTCACAAGTACCAATCACAGCTAGAGTGATACTTATGCACGAATGAAGGGTCGTGTCCCTTTACAACAGATTACCTCTACGTTACCACTAGAAAACTACTAGCTAGCAGGGTGATCTCCTTTCTCTCGACAAGACAGACTTGAATCGAGGTGGTTGGTGTGATGTAGAATCACAAGATGTTGAAGCTCTAAGTCTGGAATACAGAAAACTTGAAGGATAATTGCAGTATAGCTCGTGCGTGTTCTCTTCTTTTCCAGATTGTTGACTTCAACTATATAGGCATTGAATATTGAAATTCTAGCCGTTGTTGATTGGCGTGAGATAGATGGTATATTGCCAATCAATGATTTCCATCATATCTGTTCTTGCCATATAGGAAAGGTTGACTCAATCTTTGATTTATGGAAATCAGATTTGTTAACGGTCTCTTTCCTTATATGTTTAAATCGTAGATCATCTTTCCAAACCCTGTTGGATGGACTTTGACCTTGACGTGGCAAGTGTATATGATGTGTAGGATGATGTCAGCTAATGGCTTGATGACTCAATCGCTCTGGTTCATCGCTGTAGGCATCGATCTGGTCATCGATCTGGTCGCTGTCTGTTACAGCAGATCGATTCCTCTGGGCGTGAAATCTTGACCTTCATCCTATTCTAAGTTGAAAATGACTTCTATAGGAGCATATCCTTTACATTTCAAGTCATCTCCTAATCTGATACATAACACAGATCGGTCTATCTATAGTGATCTGGTTTTACATGAAGAACAGATTATGTTCTAAACTAGCTAAGTGTGTTTCGAGAAGCCATCATCAACACTAAAACTTTAGGGTTCCCAACATAATCGATTTCGGGCCTTTAAGAATTTATATCTTTTAAGGCTAGTGTACACCAGAACTGTGAGTCATCTTAGCGGGTTGGCCGGTTCAGTGTTCGCGGAAAGTGGCCACTTTCTCAACACACAGAATTACAGATATGTATGATTACTCCAGAACTTAGACTGCGCAGTCGAACTTTTAAGATCACATAGAATTTTAGTGAATATAGGTCCTTTAGTGACAAAAATCCCTATGTTGCACTGTATTACGGCAATGGCATATATATTGTACGAATGTGATTTCGGCATGTGTTTACTGAGTACTTTTGTACTCAGCCCTGCATATATTTATAAATGTGCAGGTTAAGTCGTGATGACGAAGTGGAAGGCTCCGCGGTGGTTTTTGTCAAACTCTAAATGTTTTACTCTCGGTGATTTATATGTCGTCATACATGTAAATCTAGATATTGATCCAGTTTCCGCTGCCAGACTTATTTAAGCTTTAAGAACTTAACTGTTATCTTATTCGTGTCGAACCATGTATTTCAGCAGAAAGGTTTTGTCAGGGAGGTCTGTCCCATGGATAGTGGGACAGGTTCTGAACTCCCTTTCTGGAGCAGTTATTGGGATTTGGGCTTTAGCAGCTGCTGCTCTGATCTCCTCCACCAGATCTCTTGCATCATTCTGATCGAGGTATAGATTGAAGGCTTCATCTGGTGTCCCCTCGCAGTAAAGAGGTTCCTTAAGGAAATAGCGACACATGATGAATCCATATTTCAGGCCTTCAAATCCTTCCTTCAGGTGATCTGAGACCCAGTTGGTCTCTCCCTGTTTTGTCAATGATCTGCGTATGGGAGCAGATGAGAACCAGCTGGATCCTGCTCTTTTCTTTTTCTTGGAAGGTTGAGACTGGCTCGATCTGGTTGGAGAAAAAGTCTTCTGAGCTTGGAAGGAAGGAGAACTGGCTGGTTTCTTTGCAGTTGATGCACCAGACCCAGATCCTGTTAAGCTCTTTTTCTTTTCTTCAGCCGCCTTTTCTTTCTTCTTTTCTTGCACCGCAGATGGCTTTTTCTTCCCACTCCCTTCCCCCTTTTCGACATCATCAATAAAGGATTGAATGAATGTCTTGAGGGAAGTGACCTCTGTCTTCAACTCTGCGACCTCTTTATCAGATTCAAATCTTTGTGATAACAGAAAGGTGATGTTCAGATTAGAATCGTTAATCTGTTTTTGAAGAGAGGCTTTCGAGTTGACCAGATCAGCTTTGATCTCTTCCTGATCTCCCTTGATGTCAGCAGTTTCATCAAAATAAGACTTGATCAGAGCTGATGTGGGGTATTGCAGGTCATGTAACTTCCTTTCTACAAAGGCTTTGCCATCAGATTCAAACTGCCTGAGGAGTGATCTGGTGTATGAGTTAGCTTCTTTGACGATGTCTGCTGTGAGACCATCAGTCTGCTGCTTGACTATGTCGTGCACCATATCTTTTTCTTTGGCTGCAAAGGCACTGATGATTTTGTACATCTCCTTCACTTTGAATTCAGTGGAAAACAGATTTTGATCTATCTGAGCTTTGCGTTCTTCGGCAGCAGCTCTATCATCGTCCATTTTCTTGCTTAGTTCTTCAATTTTTACCCGGCATATTCGCCTCAACTCAGAGTCGACCTAATCAACGTGAGATTTCAGGTGGTCATTGAACTCTGTGAGTATGCGAGTGGCTTCATCTTGGACTGTGGTCAGTGTGCCGTACATGTACTGATCCACCTTCTTGGAGATTAGATCTTTAATTTGAGTGTTAGATAGGGATTGATGTTGGTCCATCAATATATCTTCCAAGGTGTATGTCTGCACATGTATGTTCTGTGCCGCTGCAACAGCAGGAGTGATGATGTCATTGGTGAGCTCGCCTCCGATGTTCTATCCAAGGAGTTTTTCCTTTTTTGGTTCTTCCTCAGTTGGTGCAGGTGGGGTAGTGAACTGCACATCAGTGTCAGTCATGGCCTGGTCTGGTGCAGGTTCTGCTATTGCTGCACCCTGTTGGTGAGCAGCAGATGGAATCTCAGGTTCTGCGTTATCGACTACACTATCATAGAAATCCAGCTTTCCTGCCTTCTCATAGATTTCTCGCAGATTGATTTGTAGCTTCTGAGCTTCTAGCTGAGCTATGGAAAGGATGGATTGGGAGTAGCTTTCTCTTAGTTCAGCAATAGATGAGGCTTCAAAGATGTTTAATAGTGTGGCTTCCTCTGCTTTGAGCTGGTCGATAGTTCTGATTTTAAGCAGTGCAGCTAAAACATAGAACTCCTTGTCCTTGATCAACAGCAGCAATTTGACTCTTTTAGCTGCATCATAGCTTTCTGGTGTGAGCTGGATGCCTGGAAATATGCTGAGGACAGCTCTGTCTGCTTCTGCTTCAATCATTTTGACTACTGACTGAGCTGTTTTATTCTCCACATCTTCATCTGAAGATTCAATATCTTCTTCATCTTCTTCATTGATCTGCTCTAGAGGCTCAGCAGAAGATGAGCTTATGGTATGAGCTGGGGAGAAATCCTTGGGCTGACCTGGGTTAAGAGATGATATGGGAGCCACATCTTCTGGTTGGTCTCCTATCAGAATTTCTTCTTCCTCAACCTCCTGGTGAGGGAGTGCAGATTCTTGTGCTGGTTCTGGGCTTCGTTCTGTATCAGCCAGTTTTTGAAACTTTCGTCGTTTAGTTTTTGGTGGTTGAGCTGCTGTAGATATGTCAGTTTCAACCGAGCTGGCTCTCCTGGTCGTTCTCTTGGAAGGGGTTCTCTCTGTTTGCTTCTCCTTGGTTGCTTGAGATTTTGTGGATCGATCTGCTGGACCAGAAGGAGGAATCCAGATAGGATTTGAACTCCCCATCTCCATCAGAGCGTTGAAGATTACAGGGTCTTTAGCTCTGGCAATCAGATTTGCTGAAATGCCCATCGACATTTCTATCTGATGCTGGTCCTTGGGAAAGTGTTGCCTGGTGTTGAATTCAACTGTGGTATCCCACTGATGTTGGGGAAAGAAAGATGTAAGCATAAAACTAATTTTGGTTGAATGTCTCAGGCTGCTTCTTTTCACTTCGATGCCAGGGGAGCTGCCTTTCACAAGTAAGATCATCTTAGCCTCCTTTGCTAAGAGATCGTATAAGATCCTGCTCCAGTTGATAGGCAGATTGAGAACCACTGCTGCTAATATCCTGAACTTCTCAGGAGTAACCTGGTCGTAGGACCCATTGTGATTGAGGAAGATTCGCTGTACGAATTCAAATAGGATCCTGAATTCTGGTGCAAGAAGTGAGCGAACAAACATCCTGTTTGTGTAATGGATGGGCACGATCATGACCATCTCCACAGCTTCTTGCAGCTGTTCTGCAGTAATTTCACCTAAATCAAGGCCTTCATCTTTGATTTTATAAGCAGCGTTGATGATGTTGATAACATTGTAGGAAGTATTGCTAATAGTGCTGCCTTTGCTCACCCTGATGGTGGCCTCATCTCTACCTTTCTCTCCCTGCCATGAGAGGTAAAAGGCTGCAACATCCTTAGGAAGGAAGTGCATGGGGTACGAGGTGATAATATTGTAGAAACCTACATAGAACACAATAGTATATATGTGAGCACTATTCTTCCATCAGTGAAGTATAAGTGCCACAAAGACAATTTATCCAGTTTTAACAATTAATATCACAATGATCACAGAGGGAAATATGTGCAAAGAAGCAGTTTGTCCAAAAGTAATTTTGAAAGATAATGAAGAACAAACAGAATCGACGACAAATAAGGATAGAAGCGAGAAACCTTTGCATTGACGAACCTGGTCAAATGCCTTATCCAGTTTATGAAACCCGAAGGTATCAAGAACCGCGAAAAGGTCTTGGTGAATATAAGGTTTCAGAAAACTTGCTTGCTCGAGGAAAATGGAAGATTTTGGTGCCATTTTTGCTAAAGAACAGAGTTTTGCGAAGGAAGAGAGAACTTTGGAAGGCAGAGAATTTTCTAAGTGTTCGAGAAAATATGTAAGTGTAAGTGATACACGAACCGCCTTATCAATCTATATACGCTAAAGAGAAGATAAGTAAAATAATAAAATATTGAGAAATCCTTCCCTTTTTCAGCTTTCCCGCCTTTCCAAGTACTAGGTTTTCAACCCATAGCCGCCTCTCTTCATTGTGTGATGCACGCGCTATAATTTAACGGTTGTGATGTGGTGCGTTGTCTTGGTTGCGGTCTTTTATCTCCCTTTTTCTTGATTTGGTAGATATTTTCTCGATCACGTCTCCCAATTACTGTATGTAATCAAAAAAATAAAAGATTTTGATATCTAATGTCAGAATATAGATAATTAGTCGCCGTATATAGTTGACCTTTCCCCCTTAACCAAGTAATATAATAATTAATAGAAATATTAATTCCATATCCACGTGGCATTAGGTAATCTGGTTGAGGTCAATCTCATTTATGGTGATGACTATCGATCTGGTTGACTCCTTTAATGAATTCCCAGTTGGAATTATGATCAATCTGTTGTTTACATATACTTAGTGATCTGGTAGTAGTTCCCTGTTAGATTTTGCAAATAAGCTGGAGTTTATCAATCTGCACCATGATGATCTGGTTTTCATTCCCTGTTGGAATACTGAATTTGATCTGGTTCAGATCAATCTGGTCCTTTCTTCAAGATTTAAAAGTCCAAGTTTTCCACAAAGCATCTTAAATCTTTCTTCTGGTAATGCCTTGGTGAGAATGTCTGCTCTCTGAACTTCAGTGTGTATTTTCTCAATCTGTACATGTTTTCTTTCAACATGATCTCTTATAAAGTGATGTCTCACATCAACATGTTTGCATCTGGTATGCAAAACAGGATTCTGTGTGATTGCTATAGCACTTGAGCTGTCACAGAAAATTGGAATTTCCTTGACATCAATCTCATAGTCTTTAAGCAGTTGTTTTAACCACAGTATTTGTGCACAGCAACTTCCTGCTACCATGTATTCTGCTTCTGTAGTTGAGGTGGCAACTGATGTCTGTTTCTTAGAGAACCAAGAGATCAGTTTATTTCCTAGAAACTGACATGTACCAGATGTTGACTTTCTATCCAGTTTGCAACCAGCGTAGTCTGAGTCAGTATATCCAGTTAGCTCAAAATTGTCTTCACATGGATACCATAATCCTATATGGGCTGTTCCCTTAAGATATCTTAGTATCCTTTTAGCTGCTTCCATGTGAGACTCTTTGGGATTTGCTTGATATCTTGCACATACTCCTACTGCAAAGGTAATGTCCGGTCGACTTGCAGTTAGGTAGAGTAGTGATCCTATGATCCCTCTGTATTGTGTAACATTAGCTGGTTTTCCTTCGGGATCTGGACTGATTTTCCCATTGGTCTGCATTGGGATTTTCACTGTATTACTGTCTTTTAATCCAAATTTTGTCAGCAGATCGCTGATGTATTTTGTCTGATTAATAAAGATACCATCTGGTTGCTGCTTGACCTGCAAACCTAAAAAGAAACTCATTTCTCCCATCATAGACATTTGATACTTATTTTTCATAAGTTCAGCAAATTTGTCACACAGATAGGTAGATTGAGATCCAAAGATGATATCATCTACATAGATCTGGACTAAGAGGATGTTTTCCTTGATTTTGATAATGAACAGAGTCTTATCAACGGATCCTCTTCTGAATCCAGATTCTAGTAGAAAGGTTGACAAGGTCTCATACCAAGCTCTAGGGGCTTGTTTTAGACCATAGACTGCCTTAGCTAGTTTGTATACTTTCTGATCTGGATCTGCCTCTTCAAATCCAGGTGGCTGTTCAACATATACTTCTTCTTCAAGAATACCATTGAGGAAGGCACTTTTGACATCCATCTGGTATACCTTGAATCGTTTGTGAGCAGCATATGCTAGAAATAGCCTTATGGCTTCTAATCTGGCTACTGGCGCGAATGTTTCATCAAAATCAATGCCTTCTTGTTGATTATAGCCTTTAGCTACTAATCTGGCTTTGTTTCTGATTACTTCACCATTCTCATCTCGTTTGTTTTTGAACACCCATTTTACACCTATTACTCCTTGGTGTTTGGGTCTGTCCACGAGATACCAGACTTCATTTCTTTTGAACTCATTAAGTTCTTCTTGCATTGCTGTTATCCAATCTGCATCTTGGAGTGCTTCATGAGCATCAGATGGCTCCATACGAGAGAGATAACAGCTCAACAATGCACTTTCTCCATGCATTCTTCTTGTTTTCACACGATCTGATGGGTTCCCAACGATCTGTTCTGGTGGATGATCTTGTATCCATCTCCTTCTCCTGGTCATTTCTTCATCAGATAACTCAGGATCAGGTTGATCTGTTGGTTCCTCAAATTCAGGGTGTGCTGTAGGATGAAATGGATTCTCATCTGGACTTTCTTCTGGAGGTTGATCATCATTTGCTATGGTTGTTTCATTGTTTTCTATTGATGATCTGTTTTCATCCTGATTGTGTAGTAATGTTCCCCCTTGCTGTATGATTTCTTCAGCAACAGGTGGTGTGTTAATTTCTTCATCCTCAATTTTTGAATTCCAGATAAGAATATCTTCAAGTAAGAGTTCATTCATTCTTCTGGTAGTTATTTGATTTTCTGTCTGCTTTCCATCTAGTGATCTGTACTCAACAGTAGACTCATCAAAAACAACATGAGGTGTTACTTCCACAATATGAGAATTCTTATTGTAAACTCGGTAAGCTTTACTGACATCTGAATATCCTAAGAATATTCCAGGGTCAGTTTTGCTATCAAAAGTTTTCAACTGAGATTTCCCATTATTGTGTATGTAACATAAACAGCCAAAGGTACGAAAGTAAGAAATCTTAGGCTTTCTGTTGTTCCAAATCTCATATGGAGTTTTACCATGTCTGATTGTGATGGATGATCTGTTTTGAGTATAGCAGGCTGTGTATATGGCTTCTGCCCAGAATTTCTTCGGTAGATTTGTTGCATTAAGCATTGTGCGAGCTACTTCTTTGAGTGATCTGTTTCTTCTCTCAACAACTCCATTCTGTTGAGGAGTTCGAGCAGCAGATGTTTGATGAGTGATTCCCATCTTGTTGCAGTATGCTTCAATCTTCTGGTTGAGAAATTCTGTTCCTCGATCAGTTCTGATTGAGGTTATACTCATCTCTTTCTGCTTTGTGATCTTGAGAAGAAAATCAGGGAGTTTGTCAAGGGTTTCTTTCTTCTTTAGCAGAAAGATGACCCAAGTGAATCTTGAGTAATCATCTATGATTACTAATGTGTACTTTCTCCCATTGATACTTAGAGGTTTGACAGGTCCAAACAGATCAAGGTGTAACATCTCTAGTATCCTTGTTGTTGAGTGAGCTGTCTTGCTTGCAAAGGATGATCTGGTTTGCTTTCCAGCTTGACAAGCATCACATATATGATCTTTATCATATACTTGATCTGGTAGTCCTTCCACCAACTTTTCTTTGGCAATCCTGTTGATTGATTTAAAGTTTAGATGGTTTAGTCTCTTATGCCATAACCAGCTGGTTTCTGATACAGTCTTAGTGACTAAGCAGGTCTCGATCTGATTGGTCCACTGGACAATATATAATCTATCCTGCAGTTTACCGGTAAGGAGTATTTCATCTCCTTCCTTGTTCTTCACCAGACAGTTGTTAGTATAAAAAACAATCTGATTACCATTAGCACAAAACTGACTTACAGAAAACAGATTGTGACTAAGACCCTCCACGTATGACACATTCGTGATAGTGGTCTTGCCAACTTTGATGTTTCCATACCCTCTGGTATATCCTTTTGAATTACATCCAAAAGTGACCTGTGGGCCTGGTTTCTCTATGTAATCTGATAACAGATTCTTATCACACGTCATGTGTTTTGAACAACCGCTATCTATAATCCAGATAGTTCCTCTTGCTATCTTACTCCTTCTTGCAGTTATTTGATCCTGCAATTAATCACACTTAGCTACCCTTTCAACGTTTGGGTGCTTGATTATTAGCAAACAATCCTTTTCGAATCCAGAACATTCTAGGGTTAGGAACAGCAGTATAGCAGGTAATGATGTTTCCCTCATTATCTATTTTAGATACAGAGTGAATTTCAAATGGATGATATCTCTCTATTTCATCCTTTTTCAATCCTTTCTTAGCATGTGCTGTCCTGTTGACAGTTTTTGTCCTGTTGACATTTGCTTTTTGGATATGTTCTGTTTCTGTGTAGTGAGCTGGTTGTCTCTTTGTTTGATGATACTTTCTGTTCTTTCCATCTTTTATTATCATCTTTTGAGGATGACCTTTCTTGTTTTTCAAGTCCTTCACTTGATCTGGTATCTGCTTCCTTTCTGGTACGAAGTTTACAGTTCCAGAAGGCTTTTCTGAGTAACCTGGATACCCTAATCCAGATGTGCCCTTTTGTTGCAGATTGATTAGCAACTTGGCACGTTCATCACTCTTGTAGATCATTTCTTTTCCCTTCTTGATCTTTTCTTCAGCAATACTGTTTCTTGTAACCAGATCCTTAACTTTTGAGTTAAGTGTGTGGATCTCACTGTTTTTACTCTTGATCTGTTCTTCCAGATCGTTTACTTTAGCAGCAAATTGAGTATTTGTTGTGCTTAAAATTTGCTCGACTTTCTTCAATCTGTCGTTCTCTTCAACAACTTCTTTAAACAGCCTTTTGATGCTTGAGTAGCTTTTGAACATCTCATCTATTTCATTCCATGAGTATTCTGCTTGATTCTCACTTTCCTGTTCATGATCATTATCATTATCTGAGGAGTTTGAGTAACAAGAATTTACCTCAACTTCATCTAGTCCGTTGTCCAATCCCACATAGCATTCATTCCAACTTTCTTCATCGTCAGCAATGAAGGCTTCATCATTTTCTGATGAGCTGTCTGAGAAATGACTCGAGCTGCTTGAGTTCTGTTCAGCTATCATGGCTTTGCGCTCATTTTTAAGCTTTCGATCTCTTTTAGCTCTTAGTTCTTCTCTTTGGCTTCTGGACAGATTAGGACAATCTGTTTTGAAGTGACCTGTTCTGCCACATTCAAAACAAGTATAATCTGTAGAGCTAGAGGTCTTTGTTGTTTTAGTAGTCTGCTGTTTAGATTCATTTTTGTCATCAGATCGATCATTATCATACTTCCTGTTGAAGTTCCTTCTGTTATCCTTGTAGAAGCGTCTGTATTTCTTCGATCTGGTTTCCATCTTGTCCATCCGTTTAGCAATCATAGCGAACTCTTTTAAGAGTTTGTCATAGCCTTTCTCTTCATTTGGAGTAACAGACTCAGAAGAATCATCTGGTTTGTTCTTCGCTGTGAAGGCTACCTCTTTGTCCCTCTTTGAACTGATTTCTGCCTTTTTGGACAGATGATCTGGTCCTCGAATTCTTTGAATGTCACATTCATGACCTTCGAGATGATCAAATAAGGCTTCAGTGGACAGATCATTGAAGTCTGCTCTTAGAGGTTGCATTGCAGCATAGATCTCCCAGCTTGGTGGAAGAGCTCTAAGAACTTTAATATTCTTCTCCCTTTGAGTATATTTATTCTTTTTGAACGCAGATATTTCAAGAAGAATTCCAGTGAATCTCATTTTCATCTGTTCTATTGTCTCGCCTGGTTTCATTTTGAATTCGTCATATTTGTTGCAGGCTAGAGACAGCTTGTTCTCGATCATAACTTCAGATCCTAGGGCTAGGTCTCTCAGGACTTCCCACATCTCTTTGGCAGTATCCAAATCTTGGATTTTGGCCAGATGTATGCCTTTGACCGTGCTGGAGATGATCCCTTTAGCAAAATCATCAAGATTAGCCTCTCTTCTTTCTTCAGAGGTGTATTTTCTGGGATCCTTTAGAACAGTTTCTTTAACTGCTCCTGTATCTGTGATACGGGTGGTTTCTTCAGTAATTGCCAATGGCCCTTCTTCGATTACTTTCCACATTAAGCAATGATGAGCTTTAAGGCACATTTTGATCCTGAAGCTCCATTCTCTATATCCTTGAATAGAGAATTCTTCGCAAGCCCTGATAACAGATGACTCCATAACAAACAGAATGCTCGTGAATGAAAAAGGTTTTTCTAGATCTATTCAAGTAGACCACGCAGGTTTTAACCCTGTGAAACAAAACAATGGTCAGTTTGAACCACTGCTCTGATACCACTTGTTGGTCCCGAAAGAGCAAGGTTTGGTGTATGGGGGGGGGAATACACCAAATACTAACTTTTTAGTTTTACTTGACGATTTATAAGAGAGCGCAAGCTATTCTATACAAGAAATTGCTCGGCAGTGACTAAACAGATCGATACGCAGATCAGTAGCTGATTTAGTCCAAACAGATTACTCTCTTAGTGAAAACACTTAGCAGACAATAAGAGTGATCTTATTACTTTCTAAGTGTAGAGTGAGTGCGGAATAATGGTGGATTAGTGAATGCTCTTGTTTAGAAAACCTTAGAAAATTAACCAGATCGTTTAGGAGATTGTTTGAGATGCAGATGGATGATAGTGCAGAAAGTTAGAATAATAAACAACAGAAGATATAAAGAATGCAGGAATGTAAAGCACACAGTTGTTTAACGTGGTTCGGGAAATCCCTACGTCCACGATCTGGTCAAAACTAGACCAGATTATCCACTACTAGGATACTCTGCTTCTTTATACTCGTGGAGAACGAGTCACAAGTACCAATCACAACTAGAGTGATACTTATGCACGAATGAAGGGTCGTGTCCCTTTACAACAGATTACCTCTACGTTACCACTAGAAAACTACTAGCTAGCAGGGTTATCTCCTTTCTCTCGACAAGACAGACTTGAATCGAGGTGGTTGGTGTGATGTAGAATCACAGAATGTTGAAGCTCTAAGTCTGGAATGCAGAAAACTTGAAGGATAATTGCAGTATAGCTCGCGTGTGTTCTCTGTTTTTCCAGATTGTTGTCTTCAACTATATAGGCTTTGAATTTTTAAATTCTAGCCGTTGTTGATTGGCGTGGGATAGATGGTATATTGCCAATCAATGGTTTCCATCATATCTGTTCTTGCCATATAGGAAAGGTTGACTCAATCTTTGATTTATGGAAATCAGATTGTTAACGGTCTCTTTCCTTATATGTTTAACTCGTAGATCATCTTTCCAAACCCTGTTGGATGGACTTTGATCTTGTCGTGGCAAGTGTATATGATGTGTAGGATGATGTCAGCTAATGGCTTGATGACTCAATCGCTCTGGTTCATCGCTGTAGGCATCGATCTGGTCATCGATCTGGTCGCTGTCTGTTACAGCAGATCGATTCCTCTGGGCGTGAAATCTTGACCTTCATCCTATTCTAAGTTGAGAATGACTTCTATAGGAACATCTCCTTTACATTTTAAGTTTATCTCCTAATCTGTTCCATAACAGAAATCATCTTATCCATAGTGATCTGGTTTTACATGAGGAACAGATTAGTGCTAAGCTAAGTGTGTTTCGAGATACCATCATCAACACTAAAATCTTTAGGGTTCCCAACAGGCTTGAACTAGTAAAGGATTACGATTGCGGTATAAACTACCATCCGGGTAAGGCTAACGTAGTAGCCGACGCCTTGAGTCGTAAAACATCTTCAAAACTGGCTTATCTCCTCACTCGAGAGGCGGAACTCATAATGGAATTCAGCAAAATGAACTTAGAAGTTCTACCACCCCCTGAGACCGTAGAAGGAATTATTGCTACTCTAGTAGTTGAGCCCGACTTACGGAACAGGATTCTGGAGGCACAAAGGACAGACGAGGCTTTAAAAAGGATCAGACTCCAAGTGAGAAAGAAGGAAACCCCGAATTATCAAGAAGGAGCCGATAATGCCATCACTTTCGAGGGAAGGCTATGTATCCCGAATGATCGGGAAATAAAGGAGATAATCATGAGTGAAGCACATGACACTCCCTAACACCGCTCACCCCGGGAGTACAAAGATGTACCGTGACCTGAAGAGGAAATTCTGTTGGATCGGGAGCGCTCATCAGAATTGACGTACTGGCCCCACACACCAACACTTTCTTTCCCAGCCTGCTTTGTCCTCACTGACAGGCTGACCCAGGACACTTCCCAGTAGGTCACCCATCATAGTATTGCTCCAAGCCAAGCACGCTTAACCTTGGAGTTTCTACTAAGGGGTCACCTGAAAAGATGATGCACCATGTTGGTATGAGTAGTACTAATCAATTCATTTAACCTCTCGTCAACAATGGTAGTGCAGGCCCTTTTCGACTGAGGCAGGCCGCACTCCCATAAGTTCTCTCGGGTACGATACACGGAGGACCCCCCCTCCGGGAGGTGCTGGAGTTCACTTCCCAACAAATTCTGGTGGGAAGGAATGAAACGAGACATAGCGTCCTTCGTGGAAAGATGTCTAGCTTGTCAGCAAGTCAAAGCACTACACCAGCGACCCTATGGGAAGCTACATCCTTTAGAAATCCCGGAATGGAAGTGGGAGCACATCGCTATGGATTTTGTGACTGGATTGCCTAAGTCCAAGCGTGGAAACACCTCTATCTAGGTGATTGTGGACAGACTCACGAAATGTGCTCATTTCATACAAATAATGATCACCTATGGATCGGATAAGTTAGCCCAACTGTACGTTCGCGAGATTATACGTCTCCACGGCGTACCAGTATCGATCACCTCAGATCGATACTCGAAGTTCACATCCAGATTTTGAATGAGCCTGCAAAAAGAACTAGGCACGAGGCTGAACTTCAGTACTGCCTTCCACCCACAGACTGACGGACAGTCAGAAAGAACGATTCAAACCCTAGAAGATATGTTAAGAACTGTGGTTCTCGACAGAGGTGGGAGCTGGGAAGCAGTACTACCCTTGATAGAATTTGCCTACAACAATAGCTACCAGGCAACAATAGAAATGGCGCCGTACGAAGCCCTGTACGGAAGAAAGTGCCGATCGCCGCTTTATTGGGATGAAGTCGGCGAGCGAGCAATAGTGGGTCCTGATTCTGTTAGTGAAATGATCGAAATTGTTCGTCAAATCCGAGGAAGAATTAAGGAAGCTCAAGATAGACAGAAATCCTATGCCGACACCCGCAGAACTGAACTACAATTTGAGGTGGGAGATAAATTTTTCTTGAAAGTATCTCCGTCTAAAGGAATCATTAGATTCGGTGTTAAGGGAAAATTGAGGCCCCGTTTCGTAGGACCCTACGAAATCTTGCAAAGGATAGGATCGGTAGCTTACCGACTGGCGTTACCACAGAGCTTTGGGTACGTGCATAACGTTTTCCACGTATCTCAACTCAGGAAATACGTGTTTGACCCAAAACACGTTATTCACCAAGAAGAGATGATTCTTAACCCCGACTTGAGCTATGAGGAGAAACCCGAAGCTATTTTAGACAAGAAGGTTCAACAGCTTCGAACCAAGTCAATAAATCTAGTAAAAGTATTATGGAGGCACCATGGGCAAGAAGAAGCCACATGGGAACTAGAGGAAAAGATGAGAGAAAAGTAACCCAAGCTATTCAACGAGAATATGCAAATTTCGGGACGAAATTTTTAGTTAGAGGGGTAGAATGTAATATCCCGTCTTTCAATCCTAAATAAATTTTCTAAGCTTGAAAATTCTCAAATTTCTTGTACTTGGATTAAAATTTACGAGACCAAGTTTTGATAACAGTTTGAGAATAACAAACATTTGTAGTAATTTAATAGTTAATGTCATCACTTAATCTGATTACATTTACGAGGATGTCCATTGAGGGTGATTAATGCCTAATATGATTAGTACCATTATTAGTATTATAATTAGTACAAATACTTATTTTTTAAGATGAGAAGTAGGATTTATCAGATACTTAATTGTTTAAAATGAGAAGTATGATTAGTAATAATTAATGTGATATACGGTTTTACATAAAGGAAAATAAATCACTAGATGTAATACATATATAAATGGACATACGTAATACATATGATATATATACACATATAAAAAGGAATTAAATTTGTCACAAGGAATATTGCAAATGGTACAGATTGGGTGCAGTACAGGTTCTGTGACAAAATTTACCTAATGATAAAGGGAATTCCATACAATAGGAGAGAGAAAGACATTAGCGTGCAAACTGTTCAGATTCTGTGTCAGAATTCATCTAATGATGAAGGAAATTCCATAAATCAGAATAAGCAAGGCATTAGCGTGTAATAACAGAAGTTAAATAAATTCACTAAACAGCCTGCTCCCTACTAATTCTAGCTACACCAGCGACGCTCAAGCTTCAACCAATCACCCATGACCTGCAAGTCCAATAGATTAAGCAAGTGCATAAGGATTTGTAAAGGATAGGGATTCAATCCTCTATATAAAGGGGAAAGATTTTAACTTAAACCATACCTAAATATCATTCACACCAAAACGCTGCCGAATTGGAAACTTAAAGAAAACCAGGAGAAGTGGAGTAATAGCAGCAGTTCATAAGGTAAAGAATTCTGCTCTAACATTTATTCCCCTTAGCTACATACTATTTACAAGTACAGGCGTTTTATGAATTTAAACTTAGACTCTGAACTTAGAAGAGCATGTCATTAACATAGGAAAAGCATCGTTTAAGTCTTATGTGAATATTGATATGCAATCTATCCTAATCTGTAATCTACATGACAAAAAGAAGAAGAAATAAGAGAATTTACCTAATGACTAAGGGAGCGGTGGTGCACGGCTGTTGCACGTGAGCTTCCTCGAACAGGCCCCGAACCACTCCGAATAGCCCCGAATCCAACCCGAACAGCCCCGAAAGCCCTCGAACAGATTCCGAATAGCTTCGGATGGCCTCGAGCAGGCCCCGAACGACTGTGAACAGCCCCGAACGACTTCGAATGACCTCGAGCAGGTCCCGAACCACCTCGAATCACCTTGAGCGGCTCCGGACGACTTCGTACAGCCTCGAGCAGGTTCCGAAGCATCCAGAACCGTCTTGAACCACCCTGGACGACCTCAAACCAGTCCCAAGCCAATCTACAAATTCAGAACACTCATAAGATCCTATTAATCCAAGAAGAAAATAAAAATAAGAACCTATGATAAATCTTAAGTACATTCAGAAATAATAGAATTTGAGGTTGTTCATAACACATCTCATACAACTAAGAAATGGAAACCTAACTGTAAGGAAATGGTTTAGAAATAGAGGAGGACTCTACCTATGAAAAGAAAACGAAAGCAGCTGGACTGAGGCGGCGACACAGCGGCGGAGGAGGGATGAATAAGGAAGAAAATAAAACGAGAAAGGGAGAGCTTACCGGAGGATGGAGTGCGGCGCTGCTGCATGCAGTGGGAGTGCGACGCGGAGGCTGCTCTGCTGATGGTTTCACGAATCCGGGGAGCCACCGGGGCGACGCGAAGAACGGAGGAAGAGAGCACAGCAGCAGTGCTGCGCGAGAGGGAAAGAGACAGCGCGAGAGGGAAAGAGACAAGCGAGAGAAGGGAGAGACAGCGAGAGAAGGGAGAGACAGCGAGAGAGGGCTGTGAGGGAAGAGCTCGTCGAGAGAGAGAGGTCTCGAGCGAGCAGAATCGCGACACCGGGCTGTGGTGATGGTGGCGCGGTGGAGATCGGAGAGGCGGAGATGGAAAGAGCGGGAGAGAGAAGGCGATGGGAGAGAAGGAGGGCAGAGCGAGAGAGAGGGAAGAGTTTAGTGTGGGTGAGGTGTAGAAACAAAGTAGGGTTAGGTTAGGAAAGAATACTCTAGAACTTGGGCCTGGGTTATGGGCCGTGTTAACGGGTCCGAATTTATTGTTGGACCTGAATTATTTAGTTGGGATATATAAGTTATTCCATTTATGGATCAGATTTGTTGGGCCAAAGAGATTCGTGTTAGGCCGAACTACCAAATACTGGGCCGAATAATTAAATTAGTTGGGCTAGAAGATGGGCCCAAATTGAAGAGTTGACTGGGCTTCACATTAAATAAATTGGGATGGACCTAAACAATTAACACATGGACTAATTTATTGGGCCACTTAATTAATCAAATGGGTTAAACCAATTTATGTTATGGGCTAACTAAATTATTTAAATAGACTGTTAATAATTTTATTAGATAGAAATTTGTTATTTATTTAAGACCAAGCCCAAGAAGTAGAATGTTAATTAATTTAGATAAATAATTTATAATTAAATTTAGATAATTAATTTATAATTAATTAACTAGAATTTAATCTTAATAATTGATTTAATTATAAATCATGCTTAAGATATATATTAGCTAGGTTATCCTTAACCTATAAAAGACTTATAGATATTTTAACTTAAGAATCAAAATATTCAATTAGAGATTTATCTAATAAATTAGTTAGAACTTAATTGATTAATTAGAATTTAATCATAAGAAATGATTAAATTATAAATTATGCTTATGGTGGCAATTAAATTATTAGTTAGCTTAATTAGAAATTAATTGCCTCGAGTTAAGGACCGAGATATTAAATTAGAAATGTCTTTAGTTATATTACCCAATAACTATTTATTGGGTGTAGTAAATTCCCGAATCATAAAGTGACTTAGAAATCATCAAACGACTTATCTAGAAATACAACTCCTAGACTCGTGTACTAGTCGAGCTTTAAAGACCGAGACTAAACCCTCAAGATAACCAAGGATAGTAATTCCTTGCACTTAGAATTTATTTGATATACTCGAGTATTATATCTCACTCGAGATTCATGTAAAAGGTTTCGACGAGAGGTCAGATCCGCATCTCGAGAACAAAGCAGCTACCAGTCGAGACTATCCAAGTAGGCTTTTCTCACTCTATGAAAATATATGTGTGCATGTTTTCAAAATAAAACGAGATATTTTCAAAGCACTGTCTTGCCATAAATGTTTTCGATTTATGTATGATGCCTATCTGTTATATGATAATCGAATTCGGGTTCCAGTGGGTTAGCGTCTCCACTCGAACTAGTGTACACAAGGGACTGTGAGTCAGCGAAAGGTTGACCGGTCAAGTGTGTGTGGGAAGTGGCCACTTCCCCGGCACCAATAACGTTCAGATATGGTTGATTACAAAGAACTAGGACTGCAGTCAAACTAGAGCTTTCTCAAAGAATTGTTTTTGTGAACATAGGTGCTTTAGAGACAAAATCCCTGTGATTCACTCGAATGGCTTGACAGTTATATATGTACGTGTGCGATTTCGGCACGTGTCTACTGAGTACAATTTGTACTCAGCCCTGCATGTATTTCTAAACGTGCAGGTTAAGAAGGAAGAAGACGTGGATGCTAGATCGTGCTTTTTGTCGAACTCCATAGTAGCTGACTCTTGGGGGTTCTACGTGTCTTCATACACGTAGAATTTCATTACGCGATCCTGCCTACTCCGCTGCTAGACTTTTATGTGATAGATCCGAAACTAAACTCAAAATTTTATTATGTAATGTAACGAGCTTATGACTCTGACTTCCCGATTTACGGGATAAGTCCTTACTTTATGTTATGAAAGGAATACTTATCGTCTTTCTCTTGTCATTTATTCTTTTCGTTGGTCATGTTCCCGACTTTACTAGAATTAGTAGAAAGCGGGCGTGACACCTAATTAAGGTTTAATCACACTTTAATTACGGCTACAGTATTTCGGGGTACTACAAACAACCACGATCCGAATTACGCCAGGGTGAGAGATGGAATCTATGAAAGCATCCAGCTGGTCTCTGATGCCCAACGAGAGAAGATAAAGAAAGGAGGAGCATCCAGATGTTTTTCATAAAAATCTTTATCTTGTCTGTTTTTGTCTCTTGTCTCTCTACCTTCCACTTGAATTTATCAACTCATATTAATATATGTGGATTTTCTGAAGACAAAATCTCATTGTCTAGAAACTTACTTTCTATTCTTTATTGTTGTATAAACTTAAATAACAATCTGCTAACCTTACCAGAACATGCTATATGTTTTACTTTGGTTATCTTTTTAAAGTGTGGTTTCGACATCATCAAAAAGGGGAAAATTGTGGAGAACCCCATAAATAACTTAAGTTTTGATGATGTTCTCTCAAAAACACACTTAGGTTTGTTCATGATTTTGTGTTACCTCAATCTGCTCCATATGTAACAGAACACTAACATATAAAGTGTATCTGATAGGAGAATGGATTTTTCTCTGAGTTCTTAATATATCCTATCTTGTAAAATCATTCTGTTTTTAGTCAGTCAGAAGGACCAGAAAGTTGAACCAGATCAATGCAACCAGAAAGTTGAACCAGATCACTCAACCAGAAAGTTGAACCAGATCAATGCAACCAGGAAGTTGAACCAGATCAACTCAACCAGAAAGTTGAACCAGATCAACTCAACCAGAAAGTTGAACCACATCAATGCAACCAGAAAGTTGAACCAGATAAAAGCAAGCAGAAAGTTGAACCAGATCAACTCAACCAGAAAGTTGAACCAGATCAATGCAACCAGAAAATTGAACCAGATCAACTCAACCAGAAAGTTGAACCAGATCAAAGTTGAACGAGATCAACTCAACCAGAAAGTTGAACCAGATCAACCAAATCGATACTTAAGAATGGAAACCAGATGATATCGACTAAGTGTCTGTGAATCTCCAAACCTAAACTACGCCTTTCGTACCATAGAAGGAAGAGAATCAATCAAGAAAAGAAAAAGGAAAGCAGTATCTGTCAAACGATCTGCTTACCATACTTGGAAGATTCTGTCAACCTCATAGAAGGCAAGAGGAGATAAATTAGGGATTCATTATCCTTGATTGGCGAAATCACATTTACTTCAAACCAATCAAGCCCAACGGTTAGAATTTCAAATTCTACACCTATAAAAGCTCGGAACAAAGACTGGCAGAGTGTAAGAAAGTGAGAGCAATATACACATTCAAGATCATCTACTATCTGCAAGCTGTTACTCTGCCCAGAAATCACCTCAACCATCAAAGTATCTACTAAGAGAAGATTTCTACTTACCAGATCGTGTTCCGAACCATTCGTGATCATGATCACACCTCGATTCAAGTCTGTCTTATCGAGAAAGAAAGAAGGAGATCTTTGCTAGCTAGTAGTTTTCTAGTGGATTAACGTGAAGAGATACAGTTACAGTAGTTTTCTGTAAGTTGTATAGGGACACGACCCTTATTCGTGCATAAGTTTCAACCAGGTTGTGTCTGAAACTTGTGGCTCGTTCTCAGCGAGTATAAATAAGAAGAGTATCCTAGTAGTGGATATCTAATCCAGTTTGGATTAGACCGTGGACGTAGGGGTTTCCCGAACCACGTAAAATAACTGTGTTATTTACTTTCTGCACTTTATATTCCAGTTGCTTTATCCACTATCTGTCATTCTCATTCAAAACTGCATTCTTAATCAATCTACTAAATATTTGGTTAAGTTTTCGAAAAGGTTTTCTAAACAAAGAGCACCGACTAAGTCCACCATTATTCCGCACACAACACTCTGCTAGAGAATAAGATCACTCTTGATCTCTGCTTAGTGTTACACACTCGAGAGATTCTGCTTGGACAGAACGAGGTCGATCTGATTATCAATCTGTTCTATCGCAATTAGCAATCTGGTTTCAGAAAGCTTAAATCTCTCTTCAATTAGTCAAGTAAACTGAAAAGTTTGTATTTGGTGTATTCCCCCCCCCCCCATACACCAAACCTTGCTCTTTCGGGACCAACACCATGAAATTATACATGAGAGTATGCAACCATGCTTTGGAGCCCTTTTGGAACAGATTGATATATTACCAAATCGACATCAATCTGCTTTGACCAAATCGTTAGCTAGCCTGGACCAGATCACTCCAAGTCATCTGACATTCAATTTTATGTCTAGAAGTACTTCAATGAATCCAAGTCAACTTGCCACATCAGCAGATCACTCGAAGATGGAAAGTATAAATAATTAGAGATCTAGTTTAGAAGGAGAATCAATCAACACACGTAGAAGGAAAGAAGCATCTATCAACGATATGCTTTCCATATTTTTTGAAGATTCGGTCAAACCTTCCAATGCAAGATGAGATATTGTGGGATTCAATTTCCTGATTGGCAATCAACATTTACTTCATGCCAATCAAAACTATCGGTGAGAATTTCAAATTCTACACTTATAAAAGCTTGGAACCAAGGTTGGAAGAGTACAGATACTATTATCAACAATCAAGCAAGCTGTTACTCTGCTTAGAAATAAACTCACTCTTCAAAGTTCTATTTGAGAATATTTCAAAGCACCAGATCGTGTTCTAAGCCATTCGTGATCGAAATCACACCACTCGATTCAAGTCTATCTTATCGAGAAGGAGAATGAAGATAGCTTCGCTTAACGTGAAAATATCTTATTGCAGTTGTATAATGTAAGTTGTAAAGGGACACGACCCTTATTCGTACATAAGTTTCAACCAGATTGTGTTTGAAACTTGTGGCTCGTTCTCAGCGAGTATAAAGAATAGAGTATCCTAGCAGTGGATATCTAATCCAGTTTGGATTGGACCGTGGACGTAGGGGATTTCCCGAACCACATAAAACAATTGTGTTATTTATATTCTGCATATTTTCTTTCAGTTGTTTATTCACTAACCAGCTCGTCCATACAATCTGCATCCTTAATCAATCTGCTAAACTATTCGGTTAAGTTTTGCAAAGGTTTTCTAATTCAGAGCATCGACTAAGTCCACCATATTCCGTACACAACGTTCTATTAGAGAACAAGATCACTATTGATCTCTGCTAAGTGTTTTTCACAAGAGAGTATCAATTTGGACAGATTGTGATCGATCTGGTCATCGATCTGGTTTGTCAAATTTGAGCAATCTTCTTAAAAAAAGCTTAAACTCTCTAAGTAATTAGTTAAGTAAACTGAAAAGTTTGTATTTGGTGTATTCCTCCCCCACCCCCCAATACACCAAACCTTACTCTTTCGGGACAAACAAGTGGTATCAGACCAGTGGTTCATAGGACCATTGTTTCTGTTTCACAAGGTTGAAACCTGCGTGGTCAACTTGAATAGATCTAGGAAAACCTTTTTCATTCACGTGCATACTATCTGTCATTATGGAATCTTCTGTTATTAGGACTTGTGAAGAATTCTCCATCCAAAGATACAGAGAATGGAGTTTCAGAATCAAGATGTGTCTAAAAGGTCATCATTGTCTGATGTGGAAAGTGATAGAGGAAAGACCATTAGCCATACATGAAGAGAAAACTCGCATTACAGAAATTGGTGCAGTCAAAGAGACCGTGCTCAAGGATCCCAGAACGTATACATCAAAAGAACGACGTGAAGCAAATCTAGATGATTTTGCAAAGGGGATTATCTCTAGCACTGTTAAAGGAGTCCATCTGGCCAAGATCCAAGATCTGGATACAACCAAAGAAATGTGGGAGGCACTGCGAGAACTCAGCAGGTTCTGAGGCTATGATCGAGAACAAGTTGTCCCTGGCATGCAATAAGTTTGAGGAATTCAAGATGAAGCCTGGAGAAACCATGGAGCAGATGAAGAACAGATTCATCGAAGTGTTACTTGAAATTTCTGCTTTCAACAAGAACAAGTACACATAGAAAGAGAAAAATCTCAAAATACTCAGAGCATTGCCACCAAGCTGGGAGATATATTCTGCAATGCAACCACTAAGTGTTGATTTCAACGATCTGTCTGTTGAAGCACTGTTTGACCATCAGGCTATACATGAATGTGACATCATAAGAATACATGGAATTCGCAAAGCAAATTGTGTAGCAAATGAACCAGTAGCACCTGTTGCAATAGAAGAAAGAGGTTATGACAAGTTGCTCAAGGAATTCGCAATGATTGCCAAGAGAATAGATGAAATGGAAGTCAGATCGAGAAAATATCTTAGATTCTACAAAGAAAACAAGAGTAGATATCAGAAGAATAGAGAACCAGATCGATCTGATAGCAAAAGCGAATCAAAGAGTAATGGTAAATTATCTAACTCTACTGACTATACTTGCTTTGGCTGTGGCAGATAAGGTCACTTCAAAACAGACTGTCCTGACTTATCAAAAAGTCAAAGAGAAGAACTAAGAGCTAAGAAAGATCGAAAGCTTAAAGCTCAATGCAAAGCAATGCTGGCTGAAGAAGACTCTAGTAGCTCGAGTCATCTATCTGATAGTTCTTCAGAAAATGATAAGGCATTCTATGCGCAAGACACAGAAGAAGATTGGGATGAATGCTACATGGGATTACATAATGGACTCGACCAGATCGAGGTAAACTCTCATGTATCTATGTCTTCAAATAAACTTGTCTATGATTCACGAAATGAAGATGAACCAGAAGTCTCCTGGGAAGAAATCAATGAGATTTTCAAGAGCTACACAAGTATAAAGAAGTTATTTTTTCTGATGTCATAAAGGAGAATGACAAGTTGAATGAGACAGTAAAGTTTTTGAGTGAAGCAAACACCAAGTTCTCTGCGCAAGTAAATGGTCTGGGAGAACAGATCAAAACCAAGGATGCTGAGATCTACTCACTCAATTCCAAATTGAAGGACATAATCAACAGAAAAGATGTAGTTGAAGAAAAACTGAAAAAGACCATGGAGAACATGAGCAAGATCAACAAAAGCCAAGAATGAGCTGGTATGATCATTGACATGTAGAGAAGAGGAACAACTGGACTTGGATATACTAGAAAAGTTAGTGAAACCAAGTTCGTAGCTGAAAGGAAGAACATACCAGATCAAGTCAAAGATCTAAGGAATAAGAAGAATCAACCCTAGAAGATGATGATGAAAGAAGCAAGAGATAAGAGATATTATCAGAAGAAAGGTCAACCTGCTCACTATGTCAAGACAGATAAAGATCAGAAGCAAAAGGCATCTACTAAAACATCATCAACCAAGAAGAAGAAGATCAACTGGGATAATGTTGAGAGAAACCATCCATCTGTCTACAAAGCTATATCAAGAACAGATGATGCAGGAAGACAGATTACCTGTTACATATGTGTTCCTACACTAAGTTAATCTGGGTTCCTAAAGGAACATTTGCTACTAACCAAGCACCCACTCGTTGAAAGGGTAGCTAAGTCTGTATAATTGTAGGATCGAAGAACTGCAAGAAGAGGACAAGTAGCAAAACCAACTATCTGGATCATTGACATGTGACAAGAACTCTCTATCAGATTATATGGAAAGAGAAGGACCACAGGTAACATTTGGTTGTAACTCAAAAGGTTATACCAGAGGATATGGTAATATCAAGATTGGCAAGACCACCATCACAAATGTATCTTATGTTGAGGGCTTAGTCATAATTTGTTTTCTGTTAGCCAATTCTGCACAAATGGAAATCAGATTGTTTTTTATGCTAACAACTGTTTTGTGAAAAATAAGGAAGGAGATGAAATCCTTCTTACCGGGAAATTGCAAGACAGGTTTTGTAATGCCCCGTCTTTTTGTTTTCGAATAAATTAGAAAACCTCTCAAATTTATGTACTTGTATCTAGATTTTGAGACCAAAGGTTCGAGGCTTAACGAAAATCGTCTAACGAAATCGCAACTCGTGCAACATAGATGCATTCGAGTTTTAGACGCAAATCGATATCGCTAATTTGATTAATGGCAAATCATTAATTATGTGAACGTGTGACCTTATATTGATATAAGGTCGTGATAAAATTTATCCTTAGTAAGTTATAATCAAATTAGATTGATATGGATAACAATTATCAATAGTAGTGAATGCAAATTAATAGCATCATTTATAGATATCAGAGATATCTAATAAGATCATTAATAGTGACTAAGGATATTAGTATAATCAATTATAATGATTTATAGAAACTTATATTAGTAAGGGTGGTCATATCAATTTAAATCTCACCTTAATTCCTTAGTACCTATGTAGTTAATTGCGTAAATAGTGCAAGTATATGTGGGTAGGACACATTTTTCATGACAAAGGAAAACAAATGTGAACATAGCTGCAATAGATGTAGGAATGAAGTGTGAGTATCATGGGTGTGACTCCCAACAAGAAGACAATTGTACTGTAGTAGAAATGAGAATGCAAGGCTACGTAGTTGGACTACAGTCTATTACATACAACTTTTAAAATTTACAAAAAAAAAGGAAGAAAACAAGATAATTAAAACAAAAGAGAGAAGGACAAATCTCAGATTTTGGGAGTCACAATGCACAGCTCCAAAAGTAGAAATGGAGAAACATAGGATTTTGCACTCTAAACATCAGCCTAAGAAAGTCTATTAGTGCAGTCCTAATTATATAAAAGAGAACAAGAAACCTAGAAAAAAACTCACCTCTGCCCTTATCGAAGGAAGGAGAAGGACAGAAAAGGAAAGGGGTTCCAAGAATTGATCTTGTGCAGCCTGCATGGAGAAACCTGCAACATAGAGATAGATAAGACAAATTAGAAGTTCTAAAACACCAATTCAATTCAGCAACTAAGGGCTAAATACTAGACCATCACTTCCCTATAAATACCAAGTCTTTCCAGCCTTCTAAATTTTTCTACAAAATCACACAATAGCATTCAACACTTAGAGCATTTGAGAAAGGGAAGGCTGGAAGAGATCCTGCACTAGCAAGGAGGTTATTACAACTTAAAGCCAACTTAGAAACTGCTTTAAGGGACTTAGCTAAGGGAAGAAGGTTCAGTCCGAGACCAAATCCAACAGAAACAGCCACAGAGGTAACAAAGCAAAAATATAACTTTGATGATATATTTTGCATCTTAGAACTAAGATAGTCACTACACAGTTGAAACAAACCATGTTGTACTCAAACTGCTTCCTTTATTTCCTTTATATATGCACACCAACAACATAAGATTTCTTCCTTTCCTATATTGCCCTAGAAACTGCAAGCATACCAATAAATCTGCCCTAGAGCAAACTCAGTGGCATATTACAGTCTTAGATCTTATTAGTATGAGCTGCAATATATAGACATGCCCTTTTACTAATTTAAGTTTAACATGCTTAATAACCACTGTGATTCTAGCTATGCATCTTACATAGAAAAATTCAGAACATAGTATGTTGCTAAAACATATGTTGAACTTTAGCAAAACTTCATAGTTCACTGACCTCAAGCACAACACATATACCAGCAAATTAATTCTAAGGCACAAACTGGAAATTGGCAAATTCTCAACCTAGACTCTGAGTGCTAATTGCAAGGATAAGTAAATTTATATAACCACCTAGCCCTAAATAAATTCATGAATAGAATGCTTATCTAAAGCCAACAAGTTGTCCTCCAAGCTCCATAACCAAGTCCAGCATCTCAGAAAAACAAGCCGAACGGAGTCGCAATCACCGTTGGACTCGAACCAGCTCCACTCCCATCCAAGCCAGGACAATCCATACCAGAAAAATAACAAAATTTGTCAATTAAGATTCACACGAATCTGAAAATTACCTATAACTCTATAAGTTGAGCATGCAAGAATCCTCAATCCAAATATGAAAAAAAAGAGGAAATAACAATAATAGAAATAAAATTTATGGAATAGGTAGTAGAAGAATCTGCAATTTGAAACTCAAATACAAAAATCTGGAAATTAAAATAGGGAGAAGAGAGAAACTATACATTAAGAGAACCTGGAGAGTTTTGTAGCCCAGGGATAGAGAGAGAGCTGAGGGATGGCAAAGAAGTAGAGTGGAAGCAGCGCGGCCGGCAGTCGAGAGAGAGAGGAGGGCTGCGTCTGGTTCTTTTTTTTTCCTCTACGAAACGACAAAGAGGCGCAGCATCCGCTAGAGAAAGGGACACGGCTGTGGAAGAAAATGAGGCCGAGAGTCGCTAGGTGAGAAGAGGGAGCAGAAGTGTTAACGCGAGAGAGAAATGAGAGGCAGAAGGGAGAAAGGTGTGTGTGTTGTGTCTGTATCAGAGTAGGGTTAGAGAATTTAGAAGTCTCCAGAATATGGGCCGGGTTCGGAGGCCTAATATTAAGGAAAGTGGGCGTCAAATAAAAAGGGTGTTGGGCCAAGTTATTAAGTTCATTGGGCCAAGATCTAATTTTACTGGCCGAAATTATTTAAAATAACGGGCCCTTCTTAATTAAAATGTTGAATGGGCCTAAATGAGTAAATCTATGGACTTAATTAAATAAATCTGAATGGACCCAGAAGCTAGTTGAATTAATTAGAGTGTTGGGCCTAATTAATTAAATTTAAAAGCAATGGACTAGATGAAGTGCTAATGGGTTAGAAACAATTAATTAGTCCTAATTGAATTAGTTATTAACTTGAATGAGTTAAGATTTAATTAAATTAACTAGATCTAAGAATGAAATTTTAATAATAAATTTAGATAATTTAGTTAACTTATTAGAGTTTAGTTGGTTAATTAGAATTTAATCATGAGACAATTAAATTATAGATCATACTTAGATATGATAATAGAGATTTACTTAGCCTATTAGAAACTATTTATCTTAATTCAAGTATCAAGATATTAAATTAGAAATTCTTTTATCAACTCTTACCCAAAAATTAAGTACTCGGGTATAGTAAATTTCCGAGTCGTAACATGATTTAGAAATCACCAATCGACGCCTCTAGAAATACAACTCCTAGACTCGTATGATAGTCGAGCTAAAAGACCGAGAATAATTATCAAAATTTGCTAAGGATAATATTTCCTTACACTTAGAAGTATTAGACATACTTGGTAAATGTATCTCACTCGAGATTTATTTAAAGGTTGTGACGAAAGGTCGGAACCGCAGTTCGTGAACGAAGCAGTCGTCAGTCAAGACCATCCAAGTAGGCTTTTCTCACTCTATAAAAATATGTGTGCATGTCTTCAAAATGAAACGAGATATTTTCAAAGCACTTTCTTGCCATAAATATTTTGATTTATGTATGATGCATATATGTTATATTATAATCGAATACGGGTCCCAGTAGATTAGATATACTACTCGGACTAGTGTACACAGGACCGTGAGTCATCTAGATGTTGACCGGTCGAGTGTCTGTGGGAAGTGGCCACTTTCTCGGCACAAAGAAGCTTCAGATATGGTTTATTACAAAGAGCATAGACTGTGCAGTCGAACTTAGAACTTTCTCAAAGAAATGCTTTTGTGAACATAGGTGCTTTAGAGACAAAATCCCTATGTATCACTTGAAATGGCTTGACAGTTATATAAGTAAGTGTGCGATTTCAGTATGTGTCTACTGAGTACAAGTTGCACTCAGCCCTGCATGCATTTCTAAACGTGTAGATTGAGAAACGAAGAAAATGGGGTGCTACACTGGGCTTTTTGTCGGTATCCTAGTAGCTAACTCTTGGGGGTTCTACGTGTCTTCATACACGTAGGATTTCGTCTATGCGATCCCACATTTTCGCTGCTAGACCATTATGTAATAGACTGAGTTCAAACTCTCTAATTTAGTTATGTTATGTAATGAGCTTATGACTCTGAACATATCTACTCCTGAATCCAAGGGATAAATCCTTGATTTATGTTATGAGAGGAATATTCATTGTCGTATTAAATTCGAACTCGATGTTTATTCCTTTCATTGGTCACGTTTCCCCGACTTCACTAGACTTAGTAGAAAGTGGGCGTGACAAGGTTGTATATTGTGCAATGGACAAACCAGACCGAGACATGTCTAGTTACTAAGACAAGCTGGTTATGGCACAAGCAACTTAGCCATCTCAATTTCAAGCCAATAAATAAGATTGCAAGAGATAAGCTAGTTGAAGGACTACCAGAACAAGTATATGACAAAGATCATATTTGTGAAGCATGTCAAGCTGGAAAACTGACCAAGTCATCCTTTACCAGCAAAGCAGCTCACTCAACTTCCAAAGTCTTGGAGTTACTACATTTAGACTTATTTGGCCCAGTTAAGCCATTAAGTATAAATGGAAGAAAATACACTCTGGTTATCATTGATGATTACTCAAGATTCACTTGGGTTATCTTTCTGTTCAAGAAGAAAGAAACATTGGTAAAGCTGCCAAACTTTCTCAACAAGATCACCAAGCAAAAGGAAACTTTTGTTATGACAATCAGAACAGATCGAGGAACAGAGTTTCTGAACTAGAAGATTGAGGGATATTGCAACCAGATAGGTATAACTCACCAAACATCTGCTGTAAGAACACCTCAACATAATGGAGTAGTTGAGAGACGAAACAGATAGTTAAAGGAAGCAGCTTGTACAATGCTGAATGCAACGAGACTACCTAAGAAGTTTTGGGCAGAAGCCATCTAAACGGCCTGTTACACACATAATATATCGGTGATAACTCTCAGACATGGGAAAACACCGTACGAGATCTGGAACGACAGTAAACCCAGGATATAGTATTTTCATACCTTTCGTTGTATGTGTTACATTCATAATAATGGGAAATCTCAATTGAAAACCTTTGATAGCAAAGCTAACCCTGGGATATTTCTCGGATATTCTGATGTTAGCAAGGCTTATAGGTTTTACAATAAGAAAACTCATGTTGTGGAGGTAACACCTCATATTGTATTTGATGAAGCTATTCTTGTATACAGTGAAACAGGTGACGAACAGGTTCACAAACAGATCAATAGTAGAAGATCAGAAGGGATATTCCTTAAAGATATCTTAATCTAGAATTCAACAGAAGGAGATGAGGTTGATGTTCAACCTATTGCTGAGACAAGTACACAGCAAGGGGGAACAACTCACATCGATCTGGACCAAACCAGATCGACTCCAGATGATAGTGAACCAATAGAAGAAGATAATTATGAACCTTCTCAAAGTCAACCTGATGAATCAAGAGACATTAATAGTTGGAACAACAATCAACAGATTGAGATCGAAGGACCAGAAGAGGAAAACCCCTTTCCAAGCAACTTCAACAGCACACCCTGAATTTGATGAACCAATAGAAGAATCTGAATCTGAGATATCAGAAGAAGAGATGTCCAGTAGAAGGAGATGGATACAAGAACACCATCCTCCAGATCAGATTGTTGGGAACCCATCAGATCATGTGAAGACCAGAAGGATGCATGGAGAGAGTGCACTTCTAAGTTGTTATCTATCTCATGTTGAACCATCAGATGCATATGAAGCACTACAAGATGCAGATTGGGTTATCGCCATGCAAGAAGAACTCAATGAGTTTAAAAGAAACCAAGTATGGTATCTTGTAGACAAACCAAGACACCAGGGCATTATAGGTGTTAAATGGCTATTCAAGAACAAACGAGATGAGAATAGTGACGTTGTCAGAAACAAAGCCAGATTAGTTGCCAAGGGATACAATCAACAAGAAGGCATTGATTTTGATGAAACATTCGCACCGGTTGCCAGATTGGAAGCCATCAGACTGTTTCTAGCATACGCAGCATACAAGAGATTCAAGGTGTACCAGATGGATGTCAAGAGTGCATTTCTAAATGGTATTCTTGAAGAAGAAGTGTATGTAGGACAACCACCTGGTTTTGAAGAAGGCAATCCAGACCAGAAGGTGTACAGATTAGCTAAAGCTGTTTATGGATTGAAGCAAGCACCCAGAGCGTGGTATGAGACATTATCAATGTGAAAGAAGTCAAAGAACATATCCTTTTGGTGCAGATATACATTGATGATATCATATTTGGATCTCAATCTGGTTACCTATGTGATAAATTTGTTGAACTTATGAAAAATAAGTATCAAATGTCCATGATGGGCGAAAGGAATTTCTTTCTAGGTTTGCAGGTGAAGCAGCTACCAGATGGTATATTTGTTAATCAAAAAAAACACATCAATGATCTAATCACAAAATTTGAAGTCAAAGATAGTAAACCTGTCAAAATTCCAATGCAGACCAATGGGAAGATAGATCCAGATCAAGAAGGAAAACCAGCAAATATAACTCAATATAGTGGTATCATTGGTTCTTTACTATACCTAACTATTGGTCGACCTGACATTACTTTTGCAGTTGGAGTATGTCCTAGATACCACGCCAACCCCAAAGAGTCTCATATGGAAGCAGCCAAGAAGATATTAAGATATCTTAAAGGAACAACACATATTGGATTATGGTATCCATTTGAGGAAAACTTTGAGTTAACAGGTTATTTCGATTCAGATAATGCTGGATGCAAGTTGGACAGAAAGTCAACATTTGAAACGTGCCAGTTTCTTGGAAACAAGCTGATTTCTAGGTTTTCAAAGAAACAAACATCTGTTGCTACATCAACAACAGAAGCAGAATATATGGCCGTTGGAAGTTGTTGTGCACAAATACTCTGGTTAAAGCAGCAGCTCAAGGACTACGAGATCGATGTAAAAGAGATACTCATATTCTGTGACAGTTCGAGTGCTCTTGTTATAAAGCAAAATACAGTTTTGCACACGAGATGCAAACATGTTGATATGGGACTTCATTTTATTAGAGATCATGTAGAAACAAAGCATGTCCAGATCGAGAAGATACACACATGTCCAACGTGCTGATATATTGACAAAAGCACTACCAGAAGAAAGATTCAAGATTGCTATGTGGAAAGCTAGGATTACTAAACCTAGATGAAAGGCACAGATCGACATCAGATCAATAAAATTAGATCATGTAGCAGATTGAAGAAGTTCAGATCACTGTCTATGATAGTCCATGAAGAACAGAATTAGAAATATCAGATCATGAGAACCAGATTGTCAAACAGATTGACATTCATTAGAATGTGGAGATTATAAGTATCAGATTACAACTTTAGCACCATATGACGTATGAAGTTAATAGCAGATGATACCAAATGGAAGTGAGAACCAGAAGACGTTACAAGCGGAACTAGATTGCTTGCAATATACATGTGTCAGAATGTGATTAAACTACACCATGCCACATGGAAATTAACTTTCCAATAAAGATTACTTAGTCAAGGAGGAATTCAGAAATTTGTATCGTTTTTCTAACCTAATTACAGCCTTAACTATAGTCTATAAAGTTAATTTCTAACATTGATTTGCTAAATCTTCCATAATCGTGATGATTAGTATAGTTTTAGGAACTGTGATGGTGGAATATCTCTGCCATAAGAGGAAAAGGAAAGTTGTAGTGGTTAGAAAGATTTACATGCTCCATCCTATAACCCTTGGATCCAGCGCGTGTATCTGACGCAAGGAGAGGCGGCAAAACAAAGGCGAAGCGAGAAAATCTAAAAAAGGAGAATTTCATCCAAACCTTAAACTTCTTATTGCTTTCATCTTAGCCGTTGAATTATTTCCTATATATATGTGTAGTACATGCATTTCCAGATTTCTCAAAACTCTTTCGAAAGTTTTTCAAACCTCAAACTCTCTTGAACAATGGCACCTCCAACATCTTTGTTCTTACAACATGTCGCTGAGGTTTAGAAATACCTCTCACCCGAACCATATGTTGTTCTTGAAACTCATGGATTTCAAAAGCTCAAAGAGATTTTCGCAGTGGTTCAACGCTGCAAAGGTTTTCATCATTTTTCAACTTATATATATATGAGTTTCTACTTTATTACTTTGAGAGTTTATTGTTTATGGTCGTATGTTACTTTCTGAGTATATGGAGCATTATGTACTCCTGGTTATAATCACATATCTGCGTTCTAAATGTTCATGTTCATAACTGTGATATGGGATATGTTTTGCTATTTCGTCTTAAGATTACTTGTTATTCACTGTTGGATCTCTATTTTGTAGGATTCCATAATATAGTAACTTCTCATCCCAACATGTACCTTGCCGAACAAGCTGCTACCTTTTATCTTACATGGCACGATGAGAAGGACAACCATGAAGCAAATGTGCTAATGCCCATTGGTGATGTGACAAGCAAGACAACCTATGACGTTATTGCCATGATCAACCAAGTGTACCAACTAAAAGATGAAGGAATGAGTCTAGATGAGATTACTGTAGAACAGCTTCAGGAAGCTGTGGAGCAAGTGATGGTGATTCCCATTGATTACACGGGAAAGATGTTCCAGAGGGCACAACTTCAACTAGGCTACAAACTGGTTTTTGAGTTCGTGCAGCGTATCTTTATGATGCACAGTGGTTTGTATGACCAGGTAACCCCGGAGAAGTTCAGAATCATGACTGCAGTGGTTCTGAATTTGAAAGGTAATTGGAGTAGAATTCTTTTTGACCTACTGGCTAAAGAAGCTCGACTTGTGAAGTGGAACAGGGATGCTAAGGGCAATGCGGTGTCCGTGAAAGTTAGAAGAAATTTGAGGCACTCCACCAAGATAAGCTTCATGGTGGATAAGTTCTTTAAACAGCAAGTATGGGAGAATGTTGTGGAATTCAATTACAGGTTCACTATTCCCAAGGATCAGCGCCAGATTGAAATGTCCCTGGGAATCACTCCAGCTCTCTTCAACAAAGTAACTGACGAAGTGCATCATGCTGCACTGATAGAAATGGGAAGCTCCAACCCCATTTGGGTTCCACCTACCAAAGCCGGAGAGAAGAAGGAGAAAGCTCCCAAAGAGAAAGTCCAGAAGGAGACAACACGGAGAAAGCCACATGCCAAGAGGGCAAGTTCTATCGACACAGATACCTCCACTACCACTCAACAACCCAAGCAGAAAAGAAGGAGATTGAGGAAAGTACATGAATCTCCACCACCAGTTGAGGAAGCTCAACCAGAGACTGCCACCCACCAACCAGAACATGAAGCTCAACAACCAGAGAGTTCTATTCCTCAGCAAGCAGAGGAAGCACAAATTGCTACTGAGGAACCTCAGTTTGTTGAACCAGAATCAAGCTTTGATCCCAACCTGGGCAAAGACTTCTCCCCAGCCAAAACTGCTACCCCCTCACCAAATCGTATGCAGAGAATAAGTGAGGAGGAAGAAGAAGAGGATGAGGAGAATGATGTGGAGGAGGAGAAGAGAAAACAAGTTGATGTAGTAATTCAGCTCTTAGAGAATGAGGCAGACCACTCTATGCTCAAAGAATTTCCAGGCATCCATCTTCTGCCAGAGAGCTATGCAGCAACAAAGAGAGTAAAATTCTACTTGCTAGTCAAGGACAGCGAGTACTACATTTTTGATGCATTACTCCAAACCAGATCAATGGAGGAATTGAAGAAAGAGGAAGCCACCCTATTGAGTTTGCTCCAAGCTACTACAGTTGGAGAAGTACGTGCAGATTACCAACAGCTGATTCTGACCATCATGAAGCATGAGGCCAGATTGTTGAAAATTGATCTCCAATCCTTCTATGCTGATAGAATGGATTTTTATATAGGTGTTGAGGGATCAGATGATGAGGCTGATCCAGATGTGGCCATGGGAGATCAAGGAGTTGATCAGACTGAGCAACCCAGCTCATCTGGTCCTGCAGAACAAATTCCACCACAACCACAATCTGTACCAGCACCTGAAGTCCAACCAGATCAACCAGCACCAAAAGCAGCTCATAAGAAACAAAGGAAAAATAAGACCTCAATCATCAATCTAGCTCCCGTTGATGAAGAACCAGCAGGCCAAGTCATTGGCAGTGAACCAACAAACGAGATATACACACCAGGCGCTACTGAGAGATTTAAAAAGCACATTTCTTTCATTGATCTGGAAGACATACTGGAACGTGAGTACAAGTCATTCAACAACTTACAGGTTGATGACTTGATTTCTTTGAGGATCCAAGATCACCTGACCACTACATGCAACTCGATGCAAGAAAAAGCTACCCAAATCCTTGCTGATTTCAACCAGCATCAGAAGGATTATGTCAATGATATTGATAAGGACGTCCGTCAGAAGCTCAGGGACCAGGTAAAAGAGCTCAATAAGAAAATGGACGACGATAGGGCCGCTGCTGATACAGATAGAGAAAAGTCAAACCAAAAGATGGAGTCAGTGGACAAACAGGTCCAGACCATCAAGGTTTTGGTCACGGACATGCTGGCCAAGGAAAAGGAGAGAATTGATGCTCCAGTCAAGAGTAAATCTGTTGCCATTACAGCTGAGCTCAAAGAGGCTACAACATTGGAGATTCATACTCAATTGGCGCAGTTTGAAGATGACAAGTTCCTGAATCTCATGAAACAGCATCAAGTCAAAGTTCTGGATGATCTCCTCTATCTTACCCCAACAGAGCTTGATCATCAGAACACATGGATCAACACACTTGGGGAGATGCAGGATACATATGACCAGACTCTCTCCATCATGAACAGAAATCTGGAGAGAGTCTGGAAGTCATGAAGGCTGAAATCGATTCCCTCCGGACACTTTAAAGTTGATGTTGAGCAGAAGATGGAAGTCATGAAGGCTGAAATCGATTCCCTCCGGACACTTATCAAGACCACCTTTGATGATGTCAAAAAGGGGGAAAGATCTGTCAAGGGAGGAAATGCAAATAAACTAGGACCAGATCAAGGTCCAACAGAGGGAGTTTAAAGCACTGAACAAATCCAACAAGCTAAGGAGTAACCCACCACTCCACCTAGGGCTGATCCTATCATTGAAGCATAACAACAACAACAACAACAACCAGCACGAGATAAAGGGAAGAAGCGAGTTGATGAAGGCGACCAAATAGTTGAGCTTCTGTTGTTTGGAATAAGTAGTGAGCAAGCCTGTGATCCCATCTTTAGGGCACAATTTTACCGAGACCAAGCTGCACAGGAGAAGAGATTGGCAGAGAAGGAAGTTTGAGAAAAATCATACCAGACAACCTTCTCTCCACCATCATCTGAACATTCCCAACAACAATCATCTCAGTCCACCACCCAGTCAAGGAAGAAGAAAAAGAAGCCCATCACTGCCTGGAACTTGTCAATACAGAAGAAGACACCTAAAGATGTTTGGGTAGATGAAGCAGATCAGAAGGACTGGGAGCTGATTAAGCAAGGATTCATCATGAATAGATACTTCTTAAAAGAACCTATCTACTCAGAGTCCACTCCAGATGAAGACTTTAATCAATACATGGACAATTTTGCAGATAAGGAGCTGATACAGAGAATCAGAATGGCGGCCAAGAATGTTAAACTCCAAATTAAGGCACCTGCGAGGGATTATATGGTTTGTCTGATGATTCCAGGAAGCAGCATACCAGACAAGACATATATTCTCAACTATATCAATCAAGTGGCCAAAATCAAGGGCTACAAGATTGATAACCACGATCCAAACTATGCCAGAGTAAGGGACGAAATTTATGAGAGTATACAGCTCACCTTCGATGCTCAACGCGAGAAAATGAAGAAAGGAGGCGCTGGCAGATGGTTCTCTTAGATTTTTCTATTTATTTATCCATTTGATGTCTTGTTTTACTTGATTCTGATAATTATTTTGTAAACCCTCTGATTTATCTGATATATATACATGTGGGTTTTCTGATGACAAAGTCTCATTGTCCAGAACCAAATTAATGCTTATGATTGTTATAATTTAATAACAATCTCTCAAACCCTTCTGGTTATTTAAAACCAGATCATGCTTAATTGTTTTTATTAAGGTTATTTGTAAAGTGTGGTTTCGACATCATCAAAAAAGGGGAAATTGTTGGAAACCCCACAATATTTAGTTTTGATGATGTTCACTCGAAACACATTTAGATTTAATTATATTTGCTAGACTGTGATATGTTCTACCTGTACCAGATCACTAACATATAAGGTGAATCTTATAGAGAACATGATCTTTAGATCAGATTTTGAGAATGACTAGAAATGTAAAGGAGTACATACTATAGAAGTCATTCTGTCTTTTTCTTGTTCGAGGACCAGATCAACAACAGACCATAAGCAGCAGATGATCTATCCGAGGGCCACTCGATCTAGTTGCCATGAAATTATACACAGAGTATGCAACCATGCTTTGGAGCACTTTTGAAACAGATTGATATATGACCAGATCGACGTCAATTTTCTTTGACAAGATCGTTACTTAGCCTGGACCAAATCACTCCAAGTCATCTGACATTCAATTTTATGTCTAGAAGTACTTCAATGAATCCAAGTCAACTTGCCACATCAGCAGATCACTCGAAGATGGAAAGTATAACTAATTAGAGATCAAGTTTGGAAGGAGAATCAATCAACACACGTAGAAGGAAAGAAGCATCTATCAACGATCTGCTTTCCATATTTTTTGAAGATTCGGTCAAACCTTCCAATGCAAGATGAGATATTGTGGGATTCAATTTCCTGATTGGCAATCAACATTTACTTCATGCCAATCAAAACTAACGGTTAGAATTTCAAATTCTACACTTATAAAAGCTTGGAACCAAGGTTGGAAGAGTACAGATACTATTATCAACAATCAAGCAAGCTGTTACTCTGCTTAGAAATAAACTCACTCTTCAAATTTCTATTTGAGAATATTTCAAAGCACCAGATCGTGTTCTAAGCCATTCGTGATTGAAATCACACCACTCGATTCAAGTATATCTTATCGAGAAGGAGAAGGAAGATAGCTTCGCTAGCTAGTAGTTTTCTAGTGGATTAACGTAAAGATATCTTATTGCAGTTGTATACTGTAAGTTGTAAAGGGACACAACCCTTATTCGTGCATAAGTTTCAACCAAATTATGTTTGAAACTTGTGGCTCGTTCTTAGTGAGTATAAAGAATACAGTATCCTAGTAGTGGATATCTAATCCAGTTTGGATTGGACCGTGGACGTAGGGGGTTTCCCGAACCACGTAAAACAACTGTTATTTATATTCTGCACATTTACTTTAAGTTGTTTATTCACTAACCAGCTCGTCCATACAATCAACATCCTTAATCAATCTGCTAAACTATTCGGTTAAGTTTTGCAAAGATTTTCTAATAAAGAGTATTGACTAATTCCACCATATTCCGCACACAATGTGTAATGACCCGTAAAATTTTCCTGAATACTTATGTGTCGAAAATC
>JAPKLX010000180.1:495075-509896 GCA_026898415.1 Leonotis leonurus | reverse complement strand
TGTCCATATGTCTCGCTGTTAATTTGTCTTTAGCTGTTCCATGAACTGTAGCTGTTGATGAGCAGGTGCATATCGTTTCCTACGATATTTGTCTCTAGCTGTTGAAGACGATTTGTTGTAGTGCAGCTCGTTGTTGCTCCAGTTTGCAAGACTTTCCTATACAGCTAGATAGAACGATGTTAGAACTATTTTCTATCTGTTCTATTTACATTTGTAGCTGTTACGAATGCTAGGACTAGAGAGATAGATCACTATAAGTAAGTTTGAAAATTCAAACATCCTTTCACAATTTTGATCTAGCAAAAAGCTATTCTAGAACAGATTCAAAAACCAATACACGGCATGGAACAACGAGTTGTTAATTTGTGAACAGATCGAGAACTCGATCTGTTCAAAATAACTCGCTATTATTACAATGAGTTTTAAGCCTTGTGTACATAATTGATGTGTCCAGAACAGCTTGGGAAGAATAATACAGATAGTAAAATTATACCATCTGCTTCTTTAATACTCTAGTTGTTCCTTAACAGATAACATCAATTACTTGGTTTTAAGAACTCTAAGTGTTGTTTTGAAAAACATTATCAAAACTAATATAACATTGTAGGGTTCCCAATAGTAGGGGATTTCCCGAACCACGTAAAAATAATTGTGTTCTTTACCTTACGCAATTTACTTTCAGTTGTTTATTCACTAACCCAACACTTACATTCAAGCTTGCATTGATTTAATTAATCTCTTAATATATTTGGCTAAGTGTTTATCAAGGTTTTCTAATAAGAGTAACTCATTAAATCCACCATATTCCGCACACTACACTATGTTGGATAGCAAGATCACTCTTGCTACCTGCTTAGCGTAATTCACCAAAGAGACTTTGTCTAGACAGATCACTAAGTTGACCTGGTAGTGAACCTAGTTAGCGATCTGGTCTGTCAAACTTAGCAACCTCCTTCCTTTCGAGAATTAATCTCTCTAGTTAAATTGTCAAGTAAACTGAAAAGTTTGTATTTGGTGTATTCCTCCCCCCGCCCATACACCAAACCTTTCTCTTTCGAGACAAACAAGTGGTATCAGATTACTGGTTCAACAGACCATTGGTTCTGTTTCACAAGGTTGAAACTTGCGTGGTCAACTTGAATAGATCTAGGAGAACCTATTTTCATTCACGAGTTTTCTGCAATAAGGGCATTGCTCTATCTTTGTAGGGGAGGGCGGTGTCTTTTAAGTGCATGCATTCGTCGTCTTTTATTTTAGTGTCTTGCTTGTGCAAAAATTTTATTATTCTTAAGCTACATTGTCTTGATATCTTGTGGTTGAATCGAGTCGTGGCATGTGTTTGTGATATGATATGATTTGAAAACCTTGATTAATTTGACTTGACTCGTGTTATGAAATGTATATGAACGTAGGAATGTGTGGAACATTGTGACCAAATTCTTAATCTTAGTAGAATGATCGAGATAGTGATGCATGATGGTATGAATTGATTGATTCTACAGACTAGTTGTTTAGTGCCACTTATTGCGTATCCTTGTTTTGAAAATTGAGCTTGTTAAGAGGTCTCTAATCTTCTGGGAACCATAAGCACCGGAAACCGCGTGAGGATACATTAGGAAACCCCTAATTGTTCACACCTCATGATAATGACCATATAACTTGACATTGTTCTAATTAAACTTTGTGAGATCGTTAAGATAGGAGTATATAAGGATTCTATCTCGCTCTCTTAATCATAATTCAAATCTATAAAAGAGATAGGTATGGGAAACCACACCGGGAAAACCCGAACATTCGGAGTACACACCCGATGCACATTTTCCTTAATACTCCTCATGTTGAAAAAGAAAAGAAAAAGATACGCTAATAACGTGATAAATAAAATATCTAGCCAGTTACGTGATCTCAATGCTACCGTTTGCATCATTGTTTTGTTTTGTTTTGTTCAAATTGATGAGTATCTAGTCTAAGTGGGCCACTTGCTTCTATGATCTTTATCTGACATGATGTGATGATAGAAAGATTGATTTTAGGAATGATTTGAAGTCTTGTCAAAAATGCATGTCATGTTAGATTTCTCCGTTGGATATTTTAGACTAAGTTATGCTTGAGGACAAACAAGGTTTTTTGTGTGGAGGGGTTGTTTAGCCTCGTTTTAGTCGTCTAAACTCGTATTTTCCTCGTCTTTATTCTTGTAGTTTTCCCATTTCGCATGATGTTTCAAGTTCGATTTATATTTCATTTTATGTTCAGGATCACGAGCTAAAACAAATGTTAGAGTTGGAAACGGGATGAGAAAAGGTCAAGAAATGACGAGAGAATGGAGATGAAAGACGAGAGCATATGTCAGCGGTCACTCAACCTAGGGCACCGCTGACTAAATGTCGTGTGTCCAAGGTAGAGCCAACGCGTAAGGGAGCACGAACCAAGGTCAGCGACCGCTGACCCCAGCTGTCTCGATCAAGTCAGCCAACTACCCAACGCAACGGCCG
Organism: Leonotis leonurus; assembly: GCA_026898415.1. Taxonomy (NCBI): domain Eukaryota; kingdom Viridiplantae; phylum Streptophyta; class Magnoliopsida; order Lamiales; family Lamiaceae; genus Leonotis; species Leonotis leonurus. Next base: position 507,404 of record JAPKLX010000180.1, on the reverse strand, counting down.
CGTGCGTGGAACTTGGTATCGGCCAACTCAGCAACCGCTGAGTGTAGGTCACTGCTGATCTCTTCGAGCTCTATAAATAGGCGACGTGTTTTCTCATTCGAAGACACATTTTTTCTCAATATATGCAGTTATATTTTGTGTACCTCTCGACTCATTGTTCTAAGGTTGAGATTTATCATTCTTAGTTAGTCGTTTTTAGCTTAAGTATTTGATTACGAAGGATGGCCAATTGTAACATTTAAGTTCGTTGTTTTTTTATTCATCGTTGTGGATTCGAGTTCATTCCAGTTTATGAATCATGTTTGCTTCCGCTTTATATTTCGGGTTCGATTTTATTATTGAGTTCGTTTAGTTTGTTTATACTTTCGTGTTTCTATTTCGTTTATCGATTTTACGTTCTTTTCGATTTCAAATTCCAAGTTACTTTTAACTTTATAATCCGCAACTTGTTTTCTTCAATTCGCAATTTGTTTCTTCGTTTATCTTTATTAGTCTAGAATTTATCTTCTTTCGTAATTTATTTTCTCCGCCTAGTTTTAAAACCTCCAAAAAATCTTTTACTTGTTTTATTGTTGAACAGAGAATTAAATTTTCTCGGTAAGTCTTCCTTGAGAATACGATTTGGGTTGACTTATCATTGCTAGACGACCTCGTTAGATTGCGAGGGACTCGAAACAATTTTAGTCGAATAGAAAGCTTAATGGACATAATCCAAGAAGTATGGGAGCAAGAATTTCCAAGAAGCCCATTGAAGAGATTGGACCGAGCAGCCCAAGAATAATCAATTTTATTATTTCGACATGGGCTTTGTTGTCTTATAGTTAGGCCTTTTCTGTTTATTTCCTTCTAGGGTTGAGAGTTATTTTCCGCCTATAAATAGGCTTATTATGTTTTGGACGAAATCAAACTTTTATCCTTAATCAAATTCGTGAGTTTATTTCTCTCTTGAGAATTTTTCGAGTTCCTCTTAGATTTGCCAAGACGAGTTCATTATTCGGTGTATCAACAAGACTACCATCCCTCATTGTGTGTCATTCATCATCCCCCGAGCTGCTGCTCAACAAGACTACCATCCCTCATTGTGTGTCATTTATCATGAGCAGATAATATTAACCCCTCTACATGCTCTTTCTCCATCTTTTTAGACCACGAACAATTGGTCGTAACTTTTCGCACACGTCATTTTTTTTCTTCGTTCGTGAGATTTTCATAATCCTCGTTAAGTGAGGTTGAAAAGAAATTTTAAAAAAAAAGAAAAGAGTATAGAAATTTTCAAAATCAGTTTCGTGCAAGTTAGTCCATCTTCATCCGTGGGTTGTGTAGTCATTTGGGGTATCTTCTACGTGAATTTTTTTTGACTTTTTTGTTACGCCTCGTATTGTTTTTTGGAGTCCTGGGATTGTATAGATTGTGTTGAGCCAGTTTATGTGTAGCACTTTTCTTGGGTTTCAGTATCTGAGTAGGTTCTCGAGGACATTCTTTGATATACGTTTGGTTCTGTTGGTGCATTGTTGGTGAACTCAAGTGGTAGATTTAGGGAATTTGATCCCTTGAGAGATAATTTGAGTGAAAAAAGGCAAGAGAAAGTCAGATTATTAGAGTGCAGAAAAAGTCATATTATTGAGTGATACACGAGTGTTGAGTGACTCATCTTGAGTAATACACGAGTGTTTGTGAGGTTATGAGTTTCTTGTTTCTTTTATTTCTAACCCTTGTTCAACAGTTATGTCTGAGAGGACGGAAACCAGTGGATCCAACAAATGAGACGACTACAATACAGAAGAAGAAGAGTTGATGCCTCAAAAAAAATTCTTATTTGAGGCCTTGAAAGTTGAATTAGGGAATCTCGTCACAAGGGAGATTGAAGGGGTACATGAGCGCATCATGAGGGAGATTGAGCAGAGAATTCATAGAAACAACGATGATCGACGTCGGCAGGGATCCTATTATATACCAATGAGGTAGAGGACGAAGAGGAGTAACAGATGGTTGACCTTTTCATCACGCAGATAGATATGACGAGCCTGAGTCTGAATATGAGCAGGATGACTTCGTAGATGTGGGAGAGAGGCGATCAAGAGGGAGAGATCAAGAAGACAACAATTTGGGCAATATCAAGATTAATATACCCTTCTTTCAAGGGAAGAAGGATCCAGAGCTATATCTTAAGTGGGAGCGAAAGGTGGAGCTTATGATCGAGTGTCATAACGACTCTGATCTGAAGAAGGTGAAGTTGGCAGCAATTGAGTTTTCAAATTATGCACTTGTTTGGTGGGATTGGTTGGTGTCAAGCAGAAGGAGAAACAGAGAGCCCTCCATAGTGACTTGGGACGAGATGAAAGCAGTAATGAGGAAGCGTTTTGTGCTTCAACATTACTATCGTGAGCTATACAACAAGTTGCAGTTTGAGGCAAGGCAATCGGAGTGTGGATGAGTATGTAATATCCCACTATTTCTAACTATACTTCTAAGTGTTCTAACTATTAATGGACCTAGGTATGATGAAATAAAAATTTAGGAAAAACCTAGACCTTGTTAAGACCTACCATATTAATTTGGCAGACCGGCAAAGCTTTTTAAAAAATTTATTTAAAAAATGAGCTTTTCATGCATAAGTCAAAAGTATATACATATTATACTCTTTGCGTAGAGTTTTTCAAAAGAAAAATATTGGCACTAAGTTTACCCAAAAAATAGTTCATATGCAGTCGCTACGTATTTTTAAAGTTAAGGTATGTCATTCGAAAAACGAGCTTTGTCATGCATGATTAAAAGTATATCAATATTATAGTCATTTTGTAGAGTTTTTAAAATGAAAAAGATTTGAGTATGTGGAAGTTATAAATTTTTGAGTTTTAAACATTTAATAATAATATAATAAATATATTATATGAATAAAAAAAGAAAAAAAAAAGAAAACTTTCTATAAATAGAGGGGGAAGTCGGCTACTTCCTCCCCCAATTCACCCATAGCTCTCCCCTCCCCTTCCTTCCTTTTCTTTTTCTTCCTTCGTAGACACCATTGACGACCAGCCAAGCTCGGGGAGCTTCGGTTCGAGGTCGAGTCAAGTCGAAAAGGTACGTCGAAGTAAGGTAATGGAAGCCCGGGAACTCAACGAAGGTGGCTCAGCCACCGTTGAATGACCGTAGTAACCTTGTCGTTATCGTAGTTTTATCGTAACTTCAACTCTCGTTTTATTCTTCGTTTCACGTTCTTTTTCGAAATAATTTTCTCCTATGAATAGCTCTCATTAGTTAGAACTCAAGTACCGAAGGAATTTCGGGACGATGATGGCCGGAAGTGGCCCGAAGGGACCACGACCGACCACCACTACCTCCACTATTTTGGGTCATCGATGGAGTTCGAAAACTACGATTCGGTGGTCGTCCGTTCTTCAGACGGCTAAGGTCCCTTAAGGTTTAGTGTTCACGGCCATGCATTCTACATATCGGCATGATCATATTTTGATTTCGTCTAGGTAAAAATTTGCATGCATTATATATATATAAATATATATTAAATACTATTTTCATATTTTTTTAAAGGAAATTTATTCACCGGTTATCCTTTTACGGTGAAATTTATGATGCATGTAAAGAAAAAAATAGGGTTTTTCAAAAGAAACTGGACTAAATTTCATCGAACGATTTTTCTTAAAATCGAGAAATAACGACATTACTTCTAGTTGAAGTAAAAATGAAGTTTCATGCATGCATGATTTCTTTGCATATTTCACTAAAGAATATTGCACTAATTATTTTTATCTTCTTGGCCAAACTCATTTGAAAGCCCAGTTGCTACCAATTTAAGTTATTATATGTTAAAAGGAATAATATTATGCTTAGAAATTGAGTACTACTACTTATCTATAGTTCCTTTTTGAAAATGAAAGCCAAAATATATTCCCTATGACTAACAGGTACCTAGCACTGACATTTGAGCTTATAAGGATTTACGATTTTTCCGTAATCCAGGAAATTTCATCGGTGAAAGGTTGGGGATATATATACGTATTTTGAGTTATTAAGCTCTTTTCTTAAATGAAAAATGCATGGATCTTTGTTAAAATATTTTCACGAAGGTATCGACTGTTTAATGTTCTTATCGACAGCCGGGGGTTCTTATTCGGCCTAACACGTCGATTTAAAGACTATAATCACTTTATTCTCTACTTCGGTGTCATGCTGTATTAAGGTGTACGGTTCGCCGAGCCCTATTTGACTGAATGTTTGTGTTCCGTCGGTGGTAAAAAGTCCAGGACATAACCTACATAAGAGTAACGTCATGCCGGGTCATTTCTAATTTATGCACAAATGTTTTTGCTTACTTAGCAGTTATTTTTGTTTTAAACCTTCTAAGGTAAGTATACTAAACATAGACTATTTTTTCATTTTATGAAAAAACCAACTGAGTGCACTAGTACTCACCCCAACTTTTCCAAAAATTTTCACAGGCTAAGGAAGCAGCATGATGTATGTGGCTGAGGAATGGTGTTATTGGGATGACAGTTGCTTCATCCTGAGAACGGTTTACCTTTCAATACATAAGAATTTTTGTTGTCATGCTCACATATATTATGATATTTATGAAATAATTATCATCCAAGTATATGTGTGTGATAATATATATGTTTAAACTCTAAGATCATTTCCTCATTCCACAAAGGCCTCATCGACCATTATTAATAAAGGTTCATGTTATCATATTATCATTGTCCATTTCATGCATACAGGTTCATATGAGAGCTTAGAAGCAGTCGGCCCCTCTTGGATGCTCGACTTCTCAGCCCCTTGTGTAGTGTTCGAGCGAATGTCGACCACACTTGGTGAGGTGAGTGAGTGACTCCTTTAGGCGAGCTAGGCTCACTAACCTCCGCCTTTGATCGACGGTTCTTATTGGATGATTCGACCTCTTCAGGATTCTGGATTACCGTTCTTACAAGACAAGCTATATATCCCCAATCTCATCTTTCATATTGGATGATTAGGCCATTTGGGATTCAAGATTACCATTCCCATCTATCGAGTTGTATTATTTCCAATTCATTTCATTTTGGATGATTCGGCCGCTTGGGATTCTGGATTACCATTCCCATGTATCGAGTTGTATTATCTCCAATTCATTTCATCTTGGATGATTCGGCCGCTTGGGATTCTGGATTACCGTTCCCAAGTATTGAGTTGTATTATCTCCAAAGTGCATATGATTCATTTTAGCTTCATTATTGTAGACATTGTCTTTGCATTGGTTAGCTATTTGGGTTCTAAAAACGGCATAGTCAAAGTTATAGAGGAGATGTTGTCCGATCTTCAAGGACAACTCTCTTATATAATGCACACGAACACAAGGCCCCCCTTTCTTTCTCGCTTCTTTTATCCCCACCCAGTCATGCCCTTGGCGCGTGCGCCGTCCCTCGGTATTTGGGGCGTGACAGAGTATTTCAAAGAGATAGATGTGGCGATAATTCGAGCCAATGTGGAAGAAGACAGAGAAGCTACGATGGCAAGATTCTTGGCAGGCCTAAATTGGGAGGTTCGGAATTGAGTGGAGCTGCGACATTATGTGGAGATGGATGATATGGTGTACATGGCCATAAAGGTAGAGAATCAGCTCAAGAGGAGGGGTAGCAAGAGCAGCAACCTGAGACAGAATCAGAACAATTAGAGGCAGCCTCAATCGGCCTCTAGTGGTTCCTCGTCAAAAGGGAACCCATGGAAGAAGGAGGCGCCACAGAATGAAGAAAAGAATCCATTTGCTAAGAACAGAACAAATGCTTCGAATTCAACAAATCAAGGTAATCCTGTGACCCGCAATCGTGACATAAAGTGCTTTACTTGTCAGGGTTTGGGGAATGTTTCTAGAGAGTATTCGAATAAGAGGGTTATGATCATAAGAGATGATGGAGAGGTGGTGACAAATGACGAGGAAACTCCAGCCTTGGAGGATCCTGATAATGAAGAAGAAGATGATATTGAAGAAATCTTACCACCAACCGGGCAAATTTTTGTTGCTAGGAGGATTTTAAGTGCCCAAACTCAACCAAATGAGAAGGAGCTGCGAGAGAACATTTTTCACACGGATGTCATGTGCAAGATAAAGTGTGCAACATCATCATTGATGAAGGAAGTTGCACGAATATGGCCAGTGCAGCCATGGTTGAGAGATTGGGGCTACCCGTGGTGAAGCATCCCAAGCCATACCGTTTGCAGTGGCTAAATGGTACCAGCTTCATCAAGGTTATGAGGCAAGTTCAGGTTCTTAATCGCATTGTGAAGTATGAGGATGAGGTGTTGTGTGATGTGATCCCAATGCAAGCGAGCCACGTTTTATTGGGACGTCCGTGGTAGTTTGATCGTCGTGTTACTCATGATGGCTTCATAGCAGAAGAAGGTGTCACTTGTTCCTCTTACTCATTCGCAAGTATATGAGGATCAAGAGCATATGGCCAAGAAAGCGGAGAAGGTGAAGTCCAGCAAGGGGCAGACTGTGGAGAAGAAGGAGAATGGGTAGATCAAAAAGTCTTATCTTGCAAGGGCTAGTGAATGTAAATGGGCAGTCAACGAGCAGAAGTCATTGTCGTGTTGTTGTACAAAGATAACTTGATTATCACTAATGATCTCACTTCTCTACCCCCTTCTGTTCGTTCTGTTTTCCAGGAATTTGATTATGTCTTTCCCGAGGATACACCTCCTGGTTTACCACCAATTCGAGGAATTGAACATCAGATTAACTTTGTACATAGAGCAACGCTCCTCAATAGACCAACATACTGAACCAATCCGGAGGAGACGAGTTGGAGAGGCAAATTGACAAATTGTTGGCCAAAGGGTACGTGAGGGAGAGTTTGAGTCCTTGTGTGGTACCTGTTCTATTTATGCCTAAAAAGGATTCAACTTGGAGGATGTGTTGTGATTGTCGAGTCATCAATAACATCACGGTAAAGTACGCCATCCTTTTCCTCGCTTAGATGACATGTTAGATGAACTGCATGATTCCTGCGTGTTTTCTAAGATAAACTTGAGAAGTGGATAACATCAGATTAGGATTAAGGAGGGAGATGAATGAAAAACTTATTTTAAGACAAAACTTGGTTTGTATAAATGGTTAGTTATGCCATTTCGTTTGACTAATGCACCTAGCACATTTATGCGTCTTATGAATCATGTTTTGCGTGCTTTCATTGGCAGATTTGTGGTTGTGTATTTTGATGATATCCTAGTGTATAGCAAGAGCATGATGAGAATATTAAGCATTTGCGGGCTGTTTTAGATGTGCTTCGTAAGGAGCGATTGTTTGTTAACCTTAAGAAGTGCATTTTTTGTACGGGCAAGCTTGTGTTTCTTGGTTTCATTGTTGGTGCACAGGGTGTACAAGTTGATGAGGATAAGATACGAGCTATCCAAGAGTGGCCAAGCCCGAAGAGTGTTGGAGAAGTTAGAAGTTTGCATGGACTTGCCAGCTTCTACAGGCGATTTGTGCCACATTTTAGCAGTGTTGCAGCACCCTTAACAGAAGTCATCAAGAAGAATGGAGAGCTCAAGTGGGGGAAGGCCCAAGAAGAGGCATTTCAGCTTTTGAAGCACAAGCTGACCCACGCCCCGGTACTATCTCTTCCTAACTTTTCTAAATCATTTGAGATTGAATGTGATGTATCTGGTGTTGGTATTGGTGCAGTTTTGATGCAAGAGGGGTGGCCCGTGGCATACTTTAGCGAGAATTTGAATGGAGCAACATTGAGTTATCCATCGTATGATAAGGAGTTTTACTCATTGGTTAGAGCTCATAAAATGTGGCAACATTACTTGTGGACTAAGGAATTCGTCATTCACACTGATCGTGAGTCCTAGAAACACTTGAAGGGGAAGCACAAGCTGAACAAGAGACATGCTAGGTGGATGGAGTTTATTGAGACGTTTCCCTACGTTATTAAGTACAAACAAGGTAAAGAGAACATGGTGGTTGATGCACTTTCTTGGAGGTATTCCTTGATCTCTACCTCAGATGCTAAGTTGATTGGATTTGAGTGAATTAAGAGTTTATATGAGCATGATGCTGATTTTGGTGAGATTTATCAAGCATGTGAGAATCATCTAGTGGCGCGTACTTTAGGCATGATAACTATCTTTTTAGGAAGAATAATTTATGTGTTCCAAAGTGTTCTTTTCATGAATTATTATTGCTTGAGACTCATGGTGGGGGATTGATGGGGCATTTGGGCATTGCTAAGACCTTAGTTATTTTGCGTGAGCATTTCTTTTGGCCTCATATAAAACGAGATGTTGAGAGAATCTGTGGGCGTTATGTTAAGTGTAGGCAAGCTAAGTTTAGAACTAGCTCTCAGGGTTTGTATATTCCATTACTTATTCCTACAGCACCTTGGATTGATATTTCTATGGACTTTGTGTTAGGTTTTCCTATGACTGAGCATGGTAGAGATTCCATCTTTGTTGTTGATGATAGATTTTCTAAGATGGCACATTTCATTCCATGTCATAAATCTGCTGATGCATCTCATGTTGTTGGTTTGTTCTTTAGAGAGATTGTTAGATTGCATGGCATGCCTAGGACTATTGTTTCTGATCGTAATGCTAAATTTTTGAGCTACTTTTGGAAGACTTTGTGGTGTAAGTTAGGTACTAAACTTCTATTTTCAACTACTTGTCATCCAAAGATTGATGGTCAAACCGAGGTAGTGAATAGGATTTTATCTACGTTGCTTAGAGTTGTCATCAAAAAGAACATTAAGTCTTGGGAAGAGTGTTTGCCTCATGTTGAGTTTGCTTATAATTGTTCTGTTCATTCCGCTACTCAGTTTTCGCCATTTGAAATTGTGTATGGTTTTAATCCTTTGACTCCATTGGATTTATCTCTTTTACCTGAGCATGAGCATACTAACCTTGATGGAAAATAAAGGGCAGATTTTGTCAGACAGATTCATGAGAATGCAAAGATGAACATTGAGAGGCGCACGGGCAGTATGCCGAACAAGCCAACAAAGGGCGTTGCAAGGTGGTGTTTGAACCCGGTGATTGGGTGTGGATGCATATGAGCAAAGAACGGTTTCCAGTGCAGCGGCAGTCCAAGTTACTTCCTCGAGGAGATGGGTCATTCCAAGTGTTGGAGCGCATCAATGACAATGTATACAAATTAGACTTACCTGGTGAGTATAATGTCAGTGCTTCTTTCAATGTTACTTATTTGAGTCCATTTGATGTAGGTAACGACTTGGATTTGAGGATAAATCCTCCTCAAGAGGATAGAAATGACGCAGCTTGTGCAGGCCAAGGTTCGCTAATTCCAGACCCGGTGCGTGTTCCTGTTGGGCCAATTACAAGAGCTTGAGCTAAGAAGTTCAAGGAGAGCTTAATGGGCTTAATCCAAGAAGTATGGGAGCAAGAAATTTCCAAGAAGCTCATTGAAGAGATTGGACCGAGCAGCCCAAGAATAATCAATTTTATTATGGCGAATGGGCTGGAGTTTAATGTTAATTGATTAGTTTGTGGTTTCGAGAGATATTGGACCACATTCTCTATTTCCTTATGTTATTTTAGTTTTGTGGGTTTTAGGCCTTTTTTTTGGACATGGGCTTTATTGCCTTATAGTTAGGTCTTTTTTGTTTATTTCCTTCTAGGGTTAAGAGTTATTTTTCGCCTATAAATAGGCTTATTATGTGTTGGACGAAATCAGACTTTTATCCTTAATCAAATTTGTGAGTTTATTTCTCTCTTGAGAGTTTTTCGAGTTCCTCTTGATTTTGCCAAGTCGAGTTCATTATTCGACGAATCAACGAGACTACCATCCCTCGTTGTGTGTCATTCATTGTCCCCGAGTTGCTGCATCAACTATCTCGTTGGGGTATAGACGACAAACTGATCTATATCACTTCTAGGGTTAGATTCAGAGGTTTTGGGTTCCATCGGTTCGAGTTTTCTTTTCAGTCTTCCGTTGGCGTCGTTTGATTCTCCGTACCATCAACAAAAGTCCTATCTTGCAAGGGCTAGTGAATGTAAATGGGCAGTGAACGAGCAGAAGTCACTGGTCTTGTTGTACAAAGAGACCTTGATTATCACTAACTATCTCCCCCCCCCCTTCTGTTTGTTCTGTTTTGCGGGAATGTGATGATGTCTTTCCCGATGATACACCTCCTGGTTTACCACCAATTCGAGGAATTGAATATCAGATTGACTTTATGCCCGGAGCAATGCTCCCGAATGGACCAGTATACTGAATCAATCCAGAGGAGACGAAGGAGTTGGAGAGGCAAATTGGCGAATTGCTAGCCAAAGGGCACGTGAGGGAGAGTTTGAGTCCTTGTGCGGTACCTGTTCTACTTGTACCTAAAAAGGATTCGACTTGGAGGATGTGTTGTGATTGTCGAGCCATCAATAACATCATGGTAAAGTATCGTCATCTTATTCCTTGCTTAGATGACATGTTAGATGAATTGCATGATTCTTGTGTGTTTTCTAAGATAGACTTGAGAAGTGGATACCATCAAATTAGGATTAAGGAGTGTGATGAATGAAAAACTATTTTTAAGACAAAACTTGGTTTGTATGAATGGTTAGTTATGCCCTTTAGTAGTATTTGTTATGTCTCTTGTTGAGTCGATGTATATCCCATTACTTAAGGATAAAACTTAAATAACTTTGTTAGGATGAATCATTTAACATTATAGTTTTGTTTTGGTATTTGAATTCAATATTTTTCTTGTAAACTCAACATCGGAGTTTTCTAAATTTTAACTGTTAACGGATATTATAATTTAATATAATAAAACTCAAGTAATATGATGACTAAAAGAGTGAGCTTGAGTTGATTCCCCTATATTAAATAGTCTTCGAACTTCATGGGGCTGAGCTGCTTCCGTTGTGTACCCTTTTTATCGATCTTGGCACTAATCTGTGTCACGGTTTGTGAAACGATCTGTATCGATCTGTGTCTTGTTATGTGCACTTGTTCTATGAATTGATCTGCTTGAAACCGAATGTTGTCATGATACTATTGGTGTTTTGGAATGGTATGGGCCTGACTTCTATTGATCTTATTTGTGTTCCAAGCTGATCTGTGTGGTGAGCTATTAAATGATCTCATCATTATTAGTTGTCTGTAGTTTTTTACTTCGGCCAATCTATCAAAGTAACAATTGTGGCTTTGGAATGACTTAAGTACTTGTTTGATACAAGCTCAAACACACTATTCCAACTTCCAGCTCGTTAGTGATCTGATTTAGTCCTAAGCAGCAGGGGATGTGTTGTTCCTCATTGACCTAATATCGATCTCTCTTTATTATTCTACATAGAATCATTAAACGTAAAGAATGACATTGTAGATCGATTAGAATCTATCACATTTTGATCATCCTCATTCACTGGGCATCATCTTGAACTCGTCGAACTAGCAACAAGCTATAGATAGCCTGTTTTCTTTCATCTCCTCATATCCCAAGATTAAATCTCTTAATGTATCTCACATCTCCTTAGTTGTATGCAAATTTCTTATCTTGGACATATGAGTGCAATATGCGGTACTCGAAATGAGTACTTTAGCATAGTTGTCCGGCTCAGCTATTCTTCGTTCTTCTAGATTGTACTTGCGGAGATTTTTCAGCTTTCAAGTTTTAGCTTGATATCCTTCAGTTCATCTTTAATACTCCATCTTGACGCGTTTTATATTCAAATGATTATTATAATAATGAAACGTGTCAACTAAAGAGAAACGGAGGGAGTACTATCTTGCCTTCCGTTCGTATTTTTGCTTCTTGAGTTAAATTCTAATGTGTTGATGCTTGATCACCATTGATGTATGCTAGTTGTATAGATTGATATCAGTTCGGAGTCCCTATTGTTAGTGTTTGTATACTTTAAAACATGTTTTATGCTTAGACGTTGTAACAGACTTGTTTTCATTTCCGTTTAATGAGAATAAATGTTTATATCATTGCTTTGTAATTTATTTTCTATGATTATTTTATTGTAAACAAGTCCATTTTTTACAATTTTAGACAGTGCGATGTATCCATGATTCAGAAGGTAACAGAGTCGGCTCCTTTCTAGAATAAAGTTCATAACCTGGACAAAATTTGACGGTCAAGTAGTGAAAGGTTGCTGTATCATTCAATGCGGGAGCCGACATTAGCCGGCAGAATGATATTGGTATGTACATGTTATCACACATGCTTGCGCATATATATATATATATATATATATATATATGGTTTCACAGTAAGATAAGTTATTCGTGTTGTTACTAAGAACGGGGTCTCAGATATTTCTTAATTTGTGACGATGATATTAGTATACGCGGCTGATTATGCACTGGTTTGATT
>JAPKLX010000180.1:420125-495065 GCA_026898415.1 Leonotis leonurus | reverse complement strand
GTGACGATGATATTAGTATACGCGGCTGATTATGCACTGGTTTGATTAAGAATAATCCAGATTAAAAAGGGAAAACATCTATAATTTAATCCAGAAAAATAGGGAACTTGATGGGTCAAGGAAGAGAGCATGTCATACGTAGTTTTTAATTCAAACCTTTTGTAATTTACATGTTTTAGTTGTGATCTTAATATTCTCTATCTCATGTATCAGCTTGTCTTAATGAATGAAGCAATTTGAGCTTACAGCCTGATGAATAAGATTGATCTTAATATTCTCTATCTCATGTATGAGCTAGTTTTAATAGGGAAATAGGATTGATCTTATTTCTTCTTAAGGATCTTCTTATTATGTGTCAGAAGTTTTCTTTAACAGGTCATCAACCTGTAAATGACAAGGTCAAGTTTAACGATATGTTTCTATTGCGACATGATTCTTGTTTAAATGACTTGCATCTGTATGTGTTCTATAATTATATATATATTGAGTTGTAAACATAAAGGTAGATCACTATGTAAAGAATAGACTAGTATATCAATGTTATTTCAATTTTATTTTGATATTAAAATATAAAAAATTAAAAATTAAATATGAGAGTCTCAAATCAAGTGCCTCATACTATAAAGTATTTTGAAAAACTCCAAAAAAATAGTGTAATCCACCAAAAAATTCTCAAAAATTACAAATACCGATAGATCGCCCAAATATAGAAGCTCGATTCGGGATGCTCTCATGATAGTGTGGATGCTTTTACGCATGACGAGAAATGGATATTCATATCCAAAACTTGATCGACAAATACAGTGAGTTTGCCAATTATATTCGTATCAAGCAAATTGAGACCCCAATCAATCATTTAATTCAACAAACTTAACCAATTAGATTTCATTTCATTTATTTTATTCAGTAAATTAAATTAACTAAATTAAAATCTGAAAAAAAAGTCCAAGAAAAGCTCTAAAGCTATAAGTTTGACACCCAAGGGTGTACATAATATGATACGACTGAGTCCACATAACCTTGGAATTCAAATGCAAAAAACTCGTATCTCCCTTATTCTTCTACTTATACATCGCAAAAATTCAACCTTTAACCCTCGCACTATTCATCCTGAGCTGGCTCAGGTAGTTCATACTCACCATCTCCATCTACGGTTCCGTAATTTATCCACGGTAGCATCGACTCAAATAGTACAGCAAGTGGACTTCTGTTGGCAACATCACGGATCATATGATTTTCAGGAATCTGTTGGGGAATATCAATCTCACCACCCCTTTGATCAACTATAAAGTCCTGCAAGTTTTCGGGTGGCATTGTTGGCACAGTATCAGAGAATTCTGAGACCAACAAATGAGAATATCTAGCAAAGCAAAGGAGAACAAATATTCAATGAGTACAAGTTAAAACAAACTGCATTAACGAATGAATGAATGGAAGAAACTTCTATGACTTAGTGGGCACTCACTCGTTTTTCTCCGCTGAGAAAATCTCATTCCTCACACAAGCCCAGTCTTTAACATCACTTTCTTTCCTTTCCAGCATCCCAATCAATGACACGGCCGAGTCATATAAGAGCTTCTGGAGATCAGGTAGCCTCCATATTATGTAGCTCTTTTCAATATATATGGCAATTAAGTGATCCAGAGATGGGCTTCCTGTTTCATCAGATCCAAAGAAAGTATGGTTGACAACAGCCGTCCACTTCCGCTCTGTTAGAGGTACCTTCACCACCAATTTCTTTAACACCGATGGATGGAGCATCAAGGCCTGCTTCATGAGTTCAAATGAAGTAGCTTTTTGAACATCTGCTTCCTTACTATCCAAACATTCATTTCCCTCAAGGTAAAACCGGGAAATTGCAAGGGAATAAGAAAAATTAGGAAATAGCCACAGGGAATTGTCTGATTCATATTCTTCTGCAAACTGTTCCAACCAACCATACTCCTCGGCTCTCAAAGCATAGTAATCAATGCAGAACATAGCACCCAGCGGATCATTCGAATCTAGAGAAAGCAAGAGCTTGCATATTTCAAGGGCACATCTGTGGCAACCACGCCTATCCATGTTTTTCATGTGAGAAAAAAGTGCTGAGTAGAATGGCTTGTTCGTATCATGAACGTACTTTAATTGGCAGTTCCGCGAGGGAGTGAACAGTGGATGCCATGCACATTCCATAGCATACAAACACTTTGCTGTAGCATCTGCTGACATTTGGTGTTCACCTGTGAACTTGAAATAGTCCGCTAATGTTGTTAGCGAATCTATATGGTAAGGATGATTCAACAGAATGCTCGCGATACCATTAAGATCATGATTTTCCTTGGCAGATTCAAAAGCTCTCTGAGCTTGGGCATATGATGATGAATGATGTAAACTGAATAAGGAAAACACAATCCATATAAGAATCAAATATTGTCACTAAAGATATATGTTTTTAAGTTTCATAAGATGAACAGGAAACCAACTCTTCAATTCAAATAATCAAATAAACAATTCCAGAACTTTTTATTTGCATTTGTCGTCTACAGGTGTGCAGTCCATTGATCCAAAAAATTGAAATAACTGGCAGACATGCATTATAGTGAGTGAAATCCAGTAAGCCCTAATAGTTAATTGGCCCAAGTTGTCCTCCGTTACATCCATACGTTCAGAGAGTTATCTTCCAATTAAACGCAAAAAAGTCATCTTGTAATGATTTTTTCCTATCTATATTGATAATAGTCCACTTACAAAAATATAAAGATTAAAAGACATTAAGCTTAGAAGAAACTCGACAAACAGATACCAATAAGTTCTTCCACAATTTAGTTTTGCTATTGCACACCTAATATAAGATAAGTACAAAACCTCAGAAGTCAAAACATGTTGAGCAATTTCATTCCTCGAAACCAATATATTAATATTTCTATCACTTTGTACACACTATGCCAATGCTAAATGGAGCTCAACATATTAACTTTGACTTCTTATTATGTTATTTTTTCCCAGAAAAACATTACTTCACATGTACATCTTATGATGGTCAATTGTATTTGTACGCATTCAAATATTGAACAATTAACAATATTTCAGCCACGTCTCTAAGAGTACAAATTTCAAAACCTCCATAGCTTCTGAGAAAATAATTTGTCTGGTATTAAAAGCATGGAGCTTAACTTACCGGAAATAGTGGACACACTCAACAGTTTTGAGTAGTTCCATTGTTAGAGACCCATCCCAGCGTGGCCAGTGTTGAGGTGGAGAAATTAGGATAGTCTTTTTGAGATTATGACTCCCTCGTCGACCACCACGCATCAGCCTAGGGTTTGCAGATGAACTTCTTTCATGTGACTTCACCACTTTAGAACCAAATATCCTTCGGAGTTCATTTTCTGCATTCAGAAATTTGGGATCAACTTCTAGTACAGATGTCTTGAACCCCTTAGTCAGAAACTTGGCATCACCATCTGCATTTAGTAACTTTTTCTTAACATAGTACGAAGTCTCTTGCTGACCCGGAGAGTTAGCTACCAAACTTAAGTTTTCTAACTTCATATTAGAAGATCCCATATCCTTATCTAGAGATAAATCTTCTCTATTTGAGTTCTTCTTCTTCTTCTTTTTCTTTTTATTTATTTTGACATTTGTAGTAGAAACTGGGTTAACAACACTTCTTTCTGATAAGACATGGTCACCGGCAATATCAGGATCTGAAATCTCATCGGCATCTTTACCTTTTTCCTGCTGCCACATGTAATAGCAACTTTCAAATTAACAATCATAATTCATACTGAAAAAAATGAATTGTACATCGCAATTTAAACAACTACAAGATAACGACTTATTCCATATAAATTATCAACAGTAAGAGTTTAATAAAGTTAACTTATATGATTGATTATCACTGGCAATACTTCATCTTCGTTGATTAATATAGAGATGGAGAGGGAGAGGGAAAGAAGGAGCAGACCTTTTCAGACTGATTTTCGAGGCTATAGCTGCCTATATCATCATTGTCGTCGCCATCCTCAAGAAGGTTAAACAGATTTCGAGCAGGGTCAGAAGATCGGGGTGACACAGAATCATCATCACTGTCGACCTGCAGCTGCGGCTGCTGCACTGCCCCTGATTGTTCATTAAGCACCCTTTTCATCAATCTGGATGACATTTTACTACGCCTGCAAATCCAACCATATATAAAATATTTCAATCAACCTACGGACTATCCAAGTTAAGAAGGTGGAATTCCTATATCTTCAGTGTTCACATAACGAGAAAACTTTTTACAACTAAATACAGCTATCTCTATTCAATAATCATCCTCACCCAAACAAAAATGTAAGAATTCAAGAATCGTCGGTTTATTCGACGACATACAACTTCATGAAAATTATTCATAATATCAACAATTATACATAACAACCCTTACTACCTTAATTCGCAGCAGCTGTATTGACATATAAAGACCAGGAGCCAATTAGCAACCCAAACACATTAACAAAATCAAGAACTACACAGCACAATATGTCGACGACCGACTTCTTGGAGAGAGAGAGAGAGTAAATCTGGGTCTGGGGTACGCAAGTCGTGTTCTTAGACGTTCAAAGAAGTTTTTATCTCAAACTATTTGGGATAAAATTTGGGGCATACGAGGAGAGAACTGTACATATATGTCAGGGAATATTATTTTTATTTATTTTTTGAATACTTCCATTCTTGTACCTATGAATAACCCAATTTTGTAAATAGGTATATTTAATTGGAATTTTGTTGGATTTTTTTGGATTTTTATAAAGTTTATGGATTTAGTCCATAGACTTTTGTTGAGTTTGGTAGATTTCTTTTATTAATTTACGTGAATTTTCATAGATTTGATAGGGTTGTTAAATATATTTTTTTTTATTGTTTTACATATATTTTAATAGACTACGGAGTAAGGAATGACAATGGGCCAGGTTAGACCGAGCTTTTCTATACCCAAATCCGACATGCAATTTTGTGGATGGGCCCGAGCACGGCCTATACTCCAACCGGACTTGTAATTTAAGGTCAAGTCTAGATCCATGTGGATTGGGTAGGTTTGAGCATACATACATAATATTTATATATTTTAAAATATATAAATTTTAACATATAAATTTTGTGGATGGGCCCGAGCACGGCCTATACTCCAACCGGACTTGTAATTTAAGGTCAAGTCTAGATCCATGTGGATTGGGTAGATTTGAGCATACATACATAATATTTATCTATTTTAAAATAAATTTATATATTTTAATATTCATTAATAAGTCTATTAATTTATATTTATTATACATAATAATTATTATATTTATATTATTTTACTCATATATTTTATTTAATATGTCTATTAATTTATTTTTATCATAAATTAATGATAATAATAATTGTATTTATATTATTTTAAATTTATAATTTAAATATCAGATATCTAAATATTCGGATCGGGCTTGGGTGAACTTGGGTATGTCGGGCCTAAACATTAACCCAAGTCCGACCATTATGTCATCGAGTCAGACTTTGGAGGCCCATTGTCGTCAGACATGGACAGACTTGGGTCGGACTGGGCAAAAATTATCACCCCTAGTAGGGGCCCGAAATAACAGAATGGTAGTCGGATTTAGGGATGGCAATGGGTCGGGCTGGGTTGGACTTCCCTATGCCCAAATTCGCTTTGCAGTTATATGTACAGGCCGAAGTCCGGCCCATGACCTAGTCGGGTTTGAAAAATTAGGTCCAGACCCATATGAATCGGGTGGAATCAGGCCAGGCTCATGATTTTTTTAATAAATTAATTTTAAATATTTTTATTTTAATAAATTAAAATATATATATTTAATTTTATGTATTTTATATATTTTAATATTTATTATACTTGTAAATGCAAATAAATATTAGTTTCAAATTTATTTAGTTATATATCTTATTTAATTTATATATTAATGTATACTTATAATATATTAATTGCAATAATAATATTAATACTGTTTTTAATTTATATATTAATTATATAAATGTCAGGTCGAACTTGGGTGAGCATCGCTATGTCAAGCTTAAAAATTGGCCCAAAATCACCCATCGGGCTTAAGATTTTGGCCCAAGACCGACCCATAACGTCATTAGGTCGGGCTTGGGCGACCTTGAGTCAGATTGGCTAAATTGTCATCCCTAGTCGGGTTTGTAGAAGTCTGTGGGAGAATTCGTTGAAATCCCTAGTGTTTATAAGAGATTTTATAGAGAACTAATTTAAAAAAAAAATTCATGAAAATCCATAGACTATTAAAATCCATGTATTGTTGAATACTTAGAGATTTTATAAAACTTTTTAAAATCCGTATTGAATACATTTGGATTTTTAAAGACTTTTGAAAATTTGAATTGAATACTCCTAAATTTTAAAAGTCCAAAAAAATCCTACAAACTCTACCACCAATACACCCCCTTTAATGTTAGAGTAGTATTGCCAACTAATTATATGTATTGCAGAGAAATGAAATGAACTTAAAAAGAAAAAAAATATATTAGTAGAGAAAGATTTGTTCGGTTCTATTTAAAGTGGTTTTAGTGTGATCAAATTTATAAAAAAATTGTTCAAACTAAGTCAGTTTTAGTGGGACAAAACAAGTAATATATTCTTTATAAACAATCTAAATAGATAATAAAAATAAATTTTTCGTGAAAAAAGAGTATAATTTAAATTATATTTTTTTACTACAAATTTTATTATTTATAAGTGTTTAATATAAATATGTAATCAAAGTAGGAGCGTGCATCCGACGTTTGTTCGACCGAACAATCAAATTTTTATGAATCGAAAATGAAAATTATTAACTCAACCGACCATTCAAAAAAATATAAACCAAACAAAAAATCAACCGATCAAAATCAATCGGTTATTTTTTTAAATTTTTTATGTTATAAATAATTTATAGACTAAATTATACTTTATGGCCCAAACTTTGAGAATGTGTTTAGTTTGTGGACTCAATTTTACAAAATGTTTAAAATGACATTTACATTTGAGTGTTGTTCAGTTTTTGTACCAAACTAATGTCTAAATTGATTTGAACTTTGTGTTGTGATATGATATGTAATATGCTAACAAATGATCTTTTATGTCATATTTTATTTTTTATTCAAACATTACAGATAATATGGGTGCTTTAAATTAGGTGTGAGCATAAAAGATCAGAAAATCGAACCATTCGACAAACAACCGAAACAATCTAGAAATAAAGTTAATCGAACCATCCGGTCCGAATTTCTTAATTTTAAAAAATCCGCAATACAGATTCGATTTTTATTTTCATTTATGTTAAACTGATGGTTAACCGGCCTAAACCGTTGTAATGAGAACTCACTTGTTCTAATGAGAACTCACTCGTAAATAGTAATTTAGGAACCAAAATTAGTCATAGATTAATATACGCTAATCTAATGGATGAAATGTAATCTCAATATTAATACAATAAATTACAATGATGAAGAAAATAATGTCCAAAAATACACAACTGGAAATAAATAATTAAAAGTAGATTAAATATGAGCTAAAATTTTCAATCCTTTCTATATAGACATTCAATGGAATAAAATAATTGAATTAATGTACTTAATTAATTAAATTACAAAGTCAAATAATTAAATTTATATGCTTTATATTAAATTAAACTTTTATGCTTAAATAAATTAAATTACAAAATCAACTAATGTAAGATTTTCTTAATGAATCAAATTATGAGACCAAACTATTAAATTTATTTGCATACAAAATTAATCATATTTACTTAATATATAAACCTTATTTGCTTAAATAATTGTTAGTACATCATATGCAATAATATATATGATTTAAATTTAGTCTATTTGCTTAATAAATTAAATTTATTTACTACACAAATTAAACAATTTTATTAAATTTTATCATTGGAAATTAAATTTATTTGCTATAAAAGGAAATCTTGTTTGCTTATTGAATTGAATTTTTTTGCTTCATCATTAAATTTATTTGCTTAATAAATTGTACATATTGTGTTTGCTTAATCACTAGTTATATGTGTTTGGTGGATAAGACGTTACAAACAATAGTGGCTTGTGATTTTTTTAATTAACCACTAATGCGGTTAGTGGTTTTTATTTTTCATTTTTTAATAGTTAAACTAACCGACAAAAAATCAAATGATCGAGTTTTTTGTATCATAAATAAATAGTTAACCGACCCCGTGTTAATCCCTACTTTGAATGTCCATTGATCAATATTTGGTCACATGCTAGAATTTATATATAACACAACTCAAAGTTCAAGTAAATTTAAGTATTATATAAAATTTAGGCCATAAACTAAACACTGCCCAAAAATGTAGGTCATTTTAAGCATTAAGTAAAGTTCAGGCCACAAATTGAACACAATCCCAAAGTTTGGGCCTTAAAGTATAATTTACCCTAATTTATATAATCCATTTTCATAAGAAATATATATTTTAAGTTTTAATTTTCTAAATCTAAAATATATTTTATAAGTATTTACCAAAATATAATTATAATTATTTAAATTTATATTTATATCAATTATATTTATTTAATAGTTATATTAATTATATATATTTAGTATTTATATTATTAGGTTTTGGTCAGTGCGCTTACCAACCGAAGAAAAAAGCATAAATCGCAAATTGATCGAAATTCATCAGTTCTAAATTTTATAAACCAAACTGAAAACCAACTAAAATAAAAACTACCGAAACCGACCAAAATTTATCGGTTCGATCTGTTTTCTTGATTTGGTTCAGTTCTTACGCACCCCTAACTCTAAGTTTTCTCAATATAACAACATATATATTCAATAAATATTGAGTATTTAATATCCACTCTATCTAAAAAAGTGTGTTGAGAGAAAGTGAATATTTAAGAAAAATTGTAAAATATACTTTTAGTCTAGAATAAACCCAAAAAATATAATATATCTAATATTTAAAATATCGAGTATTCTATAGAAAAAAAATTTATAATGAAAAATAAACACAAACTCAATATTCCATCAAAGTGAGTAGACAAATTAAGGAAGAAGCTAATATAAAGAAACTCGTAATGAAATTCAAATAAGAAAAGCTTAACATTACATTTCTTGAACAATTTAATTTTGTGAATTATCTCAATGCATTCAAACTAACTGATTAACTCATCCACGTCGGTTATTTAATTAAGTATTGATAGGATATGGCCCATCAAATAAGGCCCAACAAAAGCCCATTAGCGGATCAGCCCAAGAGCAGCTCGGCCCAGTAGCACCTCAGCCCATGAGAGCAGCTCGGCCCAATAGCTCGGCCCATAAGCCCAGCACCTCGGCCCACTTGTTGTAAACCGCCTCTAAATTATCTATAAATAGTCTCTCAAAGCTAGATTAGAGGGACACACACCCATTCTGTAATTTTTACTCTAAATCATGAGACAACAGCTCTCCTCACCGTGGACGTAGACTTCATTAAAAGTCGAACCACGTAAATCCCTTGTCATTACTTTCTAACCAGCTTTCAATTTCACCTCGAAAATTAAGCTCGAACACTGGCGCCGTCTGTGGGAACCGAAACAAATCTTTGTGAGTTCGATCCAGATTTCCGAAGTGAAAGCAAGATGGTTAGATCTACCCGCTCTACTGCTATTGCCGCTGCAGCTAAGGGAAAGCACAACCAGACCGAGCTACCTAGTAATCCACCTCGTACATCTATTAACGAAGGGGATGAACAACATGCCCGATCTGGCAGGCAACCCACGAACCGCCGAACTCCCGAGGGTCATGTGGAAGACGTCCTTTCCCACCGAGCTAGCGACTCTATTAGCAGTGGAGGGCTAAATCAAGGTCGTCACCAAGGGAACACCGAACTCCAACCCCTACTCGGAGATGCGCTCAAAGCGTACCTAGACCTTCACGAACAAGACTTCCTCAAATTTGCCGAACGGCATCAGCAACGGGATCAGAACGAGGAGGATAGAGCAGGACCATCCCGAAAACCACCTCGTCCCTCGAACCAGATTGTCGAGGGAAGAAATGACGAGATCCCCCCAAAACCGCATGATCACCGAGGAAACACCGCCTCACCTCGGCGAGGTTCAACTTCACCTCGTCTAAACGTCGGCCCCTCTCGACGTGATGAGGAGTACCGTAGAGAGAGGATGTCACCTCGTCGAAACGTCGATCCTCACCGGCGTGACGAGGACGACCACAGAGAGGGAAGATTCACTGTCTACAGTAGAATCGCTACCCCCTTTACCAACAAAATCCTCTACACTCCACTCCCATCAACATATAGGGTCCCACCTATCAAACCCTATAATGGTACCTGTGACCCGAGCAACTTTTTGTCACAGTACCAATACAACATGTTGAACCAGGGATTGGCCGAGGATATATATATGTGCAAAGTCTTCCCCGAACTGCTGGTGGACAATGCACGAAAATGGTTCGACAACCTCCCGCGCTGCAGCATAGGGTCGTATGCCGACCTGCTGGATGCCTTCGAGCAGCGCTTCTTCCAGAAAGCCGAAGCAAAGATCAGCTCGGCTCAACTCCTTACCTTGAGACAAGGACGAGGAGAATCCATCAGCGACTTTTTGGCTAGATTCTACAATGAAAGCCTCAAGGTCGACCGTCTATCCGACGATGTCCTCATCTCGGCGTTCCAAAATGCCATTCACTCCGGCACTCTCTTCAGGGAGCTCGTAAAAGAGCGCCCCCAAACCTCCAAACAATTGTGGAGGATTGTTGATACATTCGCCGAAGCGGATGAGGCCAATAGGAAGAAGCGAGCTATTGACCGACCTGAAGGTCAAGATAAGAAAAGAAGGGAGGAACGAGCCGATCACGGGCAAAATCGATGAGGTGCCCTTGAGAGAATCCAACGAGGTCCACTAGCGTCTCGCCTCGGACCTCGGCCTAGTCAAGAACAAGATCGGTTCACTCCGCTGAGCAAGCCTCGAGCGGATATCTACGAGCTCCATACAAACTTGTTCCAGAAGCCTTTACCGTTGTCCCGAACTGGATCAAAGAGACGACCAAAGGACAAGTACTGCGAGTTCCATGCGGACCACGGCCATGACACCGAAGAATGCCGAAATCTCGCCTCGGAAATCGACCACCTAGTGCGAGATGGCACTCTCGGAAAATACCGAGGTCGAAATCAACAAGACACCCGACCTCGGAGCAGAGGCAAGCGAAGCAAAAACAGGGGGGAAAATTACAAACCCCACCAAGATAAGAAACCGAGGCATGATGACGAGGACGAGGATGAAGATCAGCCTCAGTACGATGGAGTCATCGCTGCCATCATCGGACTGCCCCAAGGTTCGACGAGGTCCTCGCTGAAAGCCGAGGCTCGAAATCAACCGTCGGAAGAACCCTCTCATAAGAGGTTCAAAAAGGACGAAGTCGTTACCTTCTCTAGTGACGACCCCGTCCCTCACGCCTCGCCTCATCAAGATGCCACCATTATTGAAGCCGTGGTGGCCAACAAATTGGTGCACCGAATATTCATCGATAGTGGAGCCTCGGTAAGCGTGCTCTTCAAAAGCTGCTTCAACAAACTCGACATCGGAGAAGCACGCCTAAAACCAGCACCCGTCCCATTGAAGAATTTCACACAAGGGGAGACCTCGACGGATGGTATGATCTCACTCCCCGTAACGGTAGGACGAAGTCCATTATCTACTACGAAGATAATCCACTTCTTCGTCGTCAAAGCCAACTCTCCCTACAACATTATCTTAGGAAGAGATTGGCTAATAGCGACGAGAGCAGTCTGCTCGGCCTACCACTTGATGATTAAAATCCCTTCAAGGAACGGAGTTATCACGCTTCGGGGAAACCAAACACAGGCCAAGGAGTGCATGCAGGTCGCACTCCGAGGTTCTGGTGTGCAACATCCCCAAGCTTAGCAATTACAGAATCCCGAAGCGACGAAGTCGACCTCACCCGCTGAAGAACCTCTTGAAGACGTCGTACTATACGAAAACGACGTGTCTAAGTTCGTCAAGGTCGGTTTCATCGGGGGCACCGAACTCCGAAGTCAAGTTATTCAACTACTTCGGGAGTTTAGAGACATCTTCGCCTGGACACCTCTAGATATGACCGGGGTATCACCAAGTGTCATCACCCACCACCTCAACATCGATCCCGAAGTGAAACCAGTTCGGCAAAAGCAACGAGCCTTCGCTGCCGAGAGAAATCAGGTGATACACGACGAGGTACGCCAACTACAGCAAGCCGATATTTTATTCGAGGTAAAATATCCGACGTGGTTGGCCAACCCCGTGATGGTGAAGAAGCAAGGAGGGGGATGGCGCATGTGTGTTGATTATACCGATCTCAATAAACATTGCCCTAAGGATTGTTACCCCCTCCCCAACATCGATAAGAAAGTGGAAGCCCTCGTCGGTCACGAGGTGTTTAGTTTCCTTGATCTGTACAAAGGCTATCATCAAGTCCTTATGAGTACCAAGGACGCTCCGAAGACAGCCTTCGTTACAGACTTCGGCATCTTCGCTTATAAGAAAATGCCCTTCGGACTCAAAAACGCTGGAGCCACATATCAAAGGATGGTTGACAAGATATTCGAGCTTCACATCGGCCAGATCGTTGAAGTATATGTTGACGACATCGTCGTCAAAAGCAAAGAAGTCAATGCCAGCTTAAACGACCTTCAGGTCATCTTCAAACTGCTCCGCGAGGTGAACTTGAAGTTAAACCCAGGAAAGTGTACTTTCATGGTCCAATCCGGAAAATTCCTGGGGTGCTGGGTCTCTCGCGAAGGATTAAAAGCCAATCCAGCAAAGGTTAAGGTCGTCCAAGAGATGCAAGTACCGAAGTCAGTCCACGACGTGCACAGGTTAACGGGCTGCCTGGCCGCGCTCAGCCGATTCCTATCTAAAGCAGCCGAGAAGCAACTCCCATTCTTCAGAATCTTAAAGAAGGCGCCGAACTTCGAATGGGACGACGAGCACAAATCAGCCTTCGAAAAGCTGAAGAAGTACCTCGGCGACTTACCCACATTGTCCGCCCCTAAGGAAGGTGAAATTCTTTCTTTGTATCTCGCCGCCTCGGACGAGTCAATAAGCGCAGTCCTGGTACGAGAAGGACTTCGGCAATCGCCCATATACTTCATAAGCCGAGCTCTAAAAGGACCAGAGACGAGGTACCAACCCCTGGAGAAGGTCGCACTCGCCTTGGTGAATGCGGCAAGACGACTTCGACCATACTTTCACGCTCACCCGATACAAGTGTTGACCGACCTCCCACTTCGGCAAGTACTTACGAAGCCAGAAGCTTCGGGGCGAATCGCCAAATGGGCAGTCGAACTCGGCGAGCATACAATCTCCTTTGCACCTCGGCAGGCTATCAAGGGACAAGCACTGGCGGATTTCCTAGTAGAGGCAGTATTCGCCGAGCCTCCGAGGCCCACCAAACCTTCCGAGGAGAATACCAAAGAGGAAATGCCGAAGACACCTCCAGTAGCTTGTTGGAAAGTTTATGTGGATGGGGCGTCGGGCAAAAAAGGAAGTGGAGCCGGAATTCTGTTCATCAGTCCAGAAGGGAAGGAAATCCCTTATGCTCTGCGGTTAAACTTCCCGACCACAAACAACGAAGTGGAATACGAAGCTCTAATAGCCGGACTTCGCCTCGCACAAAACCTCCAACTACGAGCTATACAAGTCTACAGTGACTCCCAGATCATAGTGAGTCACGTCCTAGGCAAATACGAAGCGCGAGAGGAAAGGATGAAAAAATATCTCCACAAGGTCAAAACTTTACAAGAAAGCTTCTCATACTTCGAGTTGATACGAATCCCGAGAGGCGATAACGGCCGAGCTGATGCATTAAGTAAACTCGCGTCGTCATCTACAGCCTCTCCTGTAGAAGAAGTCACAACTCGAAGTATAGATGAAGCCGAAGTGAATATTGTGACCGATGCCGAGCCAAGCTGGATAACACCACTTCGGGATTACTTAGAAAGAGGTGAACTCCCTACTGATAAAACTGAAGCTCGGAAGCTTCAGAGCAAATCAGTCAAGTATGTTCTAGATCAGGGAGTATTATACAGAAAATCATATCTTCAACCTCTTCTAAGGTGCGCAGGGCCCAACCAAGCGAACTACATATTACGCGAAGTGCATGAAGGATCCTGTGGCAGTCACATCGGAGCTCGGGCTTTAAACAGAAAGATTATGAGATGGGGATACTATTGGCCGACCATGTTTCAAGACGCGGTCGACCTCGTTAAAAAGTGTCCGAAGTGCCAGCTCCATGCAATTGTGACGAGGTTACCTCAAACCGAGCTAACCAGCATGCAAAGCCCCTGGCCCTTCATGCAATGGGGGATAGACATCGTTGGTCCGTTTGAGCACGCCCCTGGCCAGCTGCGATTCCTAATAGTAGCCATCGACTACTTTACGAAGTGGGTAGAGGCCGAGCCTCTAGCAAAAATTACGAGCAAAAAAGCCCTCAACTTCGTCTGGAAAAACGTAGTCTGCCGCTTCGGCATACCTCACGTCCTCGTCTCGGATAATGGAACTCAATTTACGGATAAGGCGTTTAGAGAATGGTGCTCCGAACTTAACATTCAACAGAAATTCACCTCGGTAGCTCACCCTCAGGCAAATGGCCAAACCGAAGTCACGAACCGGACCATAGTCAAGGGTTTGAAGACTCGCCTCGACAAGGCCAAAGGAGATTGGGCCGAAAACTTACCCCAAGTCTTATGGTCCTACCGAACTACTCCTCGGACATCCAATGAAGAAACACCATACAGCCTCGTCTTCGGAACCGAGGCAGTAATTCCAGTGGAGATCGGTTTGCCGAGCCCCCGAACTATAAACTTTACGACCAATGCCAACGAGGAAGGTCTCCGAACTAACTTGGACCTGTTGGAGGAAAAGCGAGAACGAGCCTATGTACAAGAAGCTCGATACAAACAGCAAGTAGCTCGGTATTATAATAACCGAGTGAAGCATCGACAGTTTCAAATAGGCGACCTCGTCCTCAGAAATAATGAAGTTAGTAAGGCAGAGAAGCTCGGTAAACTAGAAGCAACCTGGGAAGGCCCCTATCAAATCCGGGATGTCCTCGGCAAAGGGTCGTACAAGCTCGTCCACATATCTGGCGAACCAGTACCCCGAACTTGACATGTTTCTCACTTCAAAAAATACTACTTGTAATTTAAACAGTTCGGATTTTATTCTTTTTATAGGGTTTTTATAAAGTATTTATTTTGTGTACATGCCCAACTTAAGCTAAAACTCCAATTTTGGAGTAGCCTCTAGGGAGACCACTCCTATCGATAAATTCAACAAATAAGGAACTAGAAAGCCTAAACTTCGTCCTTAGACGAAGTGGCTGATTCAAAGCCTAAACTTCGTCCTTAGACGAAGTGGCTGATTCAAAGCCTAAACTTCGTCCTTAGACGAAGTGGCTGATTCAAAGCCCAAACTTCGTCCTTAGACGAAGTGGCTACTCGAAGTACACCGAAAGAAGTTCGTCCAAACTTCGGCCTCGTCTACAAAAAGAAATTCGGCATAAGACGAAGTAACTCCGAAGTACACACTAGTCATCACAAACATCTTGAAGCAAACTTGATTGTACAAATTAAGTAAAGCTTTAGATAAGTAATAACGATAAAAAGTTGTATTTTATTTCATAAGAATACATATTACAATCAGGACGGAGGGTCCGAGCCCGGAGACCTACTACTAAAATTGAGGTACTTCTCCACGAAGCCCAGACCCGAGCTCGAGCTGGCGCCATGACCGAGCACCGAATCTAAAAAGGCCATCCCCTCACCACGGCCAAAACCTCCTCGGCCCTGACCTGGAGGCACAGATCGACCTCGGCCTGGAGGCGCAGCTCGACCTCGGCCGCCTGAAGTGCGTCGCCCTCCACCTCGAGACATGATGGCAAGAATCTCTTCCCGAGTTCGACCCAAAGTAAGGGGAGGAGCACCAGCCGAACTCCCTTCCAACCGACCCGAAGAAGAAACCTCGAGTGAAGCCTTCTTAGACTCGATCCACCTCTTCAGCTTCGGTTTCCTCTTCAAAATAACCTTGTACATGGATCCGAGCTTGAGAAGCGCCTCTTCCTGTTCACGAACTTGCCAGGAATCATCGCCGTACTTCTCTATGTACTTCTTCGTACGAGCTCGGACCTCTTTTATTTGCGTATGGACCTCATATATGGTCAAGCCACCGCTTTTATGAATACGGTCTTCATACTCCTCATGCTCCTCGGCTACAGCCTTAAAAGTTTGAAGGTCTTTCTTGACCTGCTTAAACTTATCTTCGAGCTCTAGGAACCTCGCATGCTCCTCATCCAGCTTCTCCTGTGCCAACCGAAGCTTCGCCTCAAGCTCGGTCTCGATGTTGGCAGCTCGGCTTTTCCAACATGCGGCCTCGACTTCGGCAGCTTCGGCAGCTTCGGCAGCCCGACGAAGCTCGTTTATTTCTTGATCAGACAGCGAATTAGTGGAGAAGTCAAAAGCAGACTACAAAAGCAAAAAGTAAACAGTTTAGCAAAAGGCACAGTTCAAGGAAAAGTATTTTATATACTTGGGGAAAAAGCGCCGCCCTAGCGGCGACGTGATACAAGCTAAAAAAAAAAAAAAAAACTACTGGTCGCCGGCACCGACCTCAGGCCCCACAGCGTCGCCGCCCTCGGCTCCTCCCTCCGTGGCATCGGCAGCCGGCCTCCTGGCCAGATCGGCGATGACCGCTTCAAGATTGTCATCCCGATCCACAGGGCAGCCCCGAACTGCCTGCTCGGATAGCAGGGTCCTTTGCTACGCGAGCCTCTCCACCACCGGGATGGCCGCAGTGCACTCTACGAGCACCTCCGCGTACTCCCGCAGCATCTCTTCCTTGGTCACCTCTTCATACCCGTACTTGACTTTGTCAAGCTCGGGGTAATCTTTGGCAACCAAGTCAAGCGCTGCCGAAGTAATCGGCGTACTCATAGCGCTCACCAGCTGCGCCGCCACGGTGCCGAAGTGCTTGGTGCGGAAGATCCGCTCAGCAACCGCCCGCAGCACGCCGCCCTGGCCATCCTTTCCCTCTCCTCGGCCAGATCGGCCCTCAGCCCGGCCGCCTCGGCCTCCAGCTCGGCCACCTTCCTCTCCGCCGCCAGCAGCTCTGACAGGGTCCTTGCCTCCTGCCCCTCCGCCCTCGCCGCCTCGGCCCTCGCCTTCTCGAGCTCGGCGTTTAGGGCCCGGAACTGCTCGACTCCGCCGATGACGAAGTGCGAGAGGGCGTTCAGCCCGTCCAGAACCATATCCGCCTCCTGCACAGAATATATCAGTACAAGAAAGAATTAAAGATAAAAAATAGAGCTAGACTGTTTCCCCTCACCTCGGGAAACGGGGCCCTTGGAGCCGCTCCCGACCCTGATGCCCGAGCATCTGGGCCTCTTACCACCTCCCTCCGAGGTGACGCCAGATCAATCACCGGCGGAGTCACCTCGGTCTCCACCCTCTCCACCCTCTCCCTCCGCGGCGTCTCCTCCGTGGCCGAAGAGATTCTCGGCCTCTTCTTCTTCTTCCTCAGCGCCGCTTGCAAAACTTC
Source organism: Leonotis leonurus (assembly GCA_026898415.1). Taxonomy (NCBI): domain Eukaryota; kingdom Viridiplantae; phylum Streptophyta; class Magnoliopsida; order Lamiales; family Lamiaceae; genus Leonotis; species Leonotis leonurus. Next base: position 477,473 of record JAPKLX010000180.1, on the reverse strand, counting down.
TGGATCCACTGCAGAAGTAAAGCAAAACATTAAAACCCAGTTCGGATAGCCAGGTCGGGCAGCACAACACAAAACCTCACCTAGATCCACATCGGCGACGGTGTCACATGGGCTCAGCCCGTGCCTCGACAGCTCAGCCTCGGCTATTTCCTCTTAATTGTGCCGAGGTCCGCCAGGCTCACCTCGACTTCGCCGACGGGATCCACCCTCAGCTGCGGCCCGAACTTGGCCGAGGACCATTCGTGCCGAGGTACTCCCTCTGCTCGGCAGAAGAAGAATTTCTTCTGCCAGTTCGCCACCTTCGACGGGGTGACCAGCTTAAATTTATTGGTAGGGGAAAGGTATACCCACCCCGTCGACGCACGCTTCACCCTAAAGAAGCGAAGCAAAGAATCTAACGAGGCCGAGCCGCCGCGGCTATCGACCTCTATACAAAAACCGACGATCTGCTTGATCGACGGCGGTGCTAACTGCCCCAAAGGCAGCCTCCACCTCTCCAAAAACTCAACAAAAATGGGACTCAAAGGAAAACGAAGACCAAAATGCAAATAGTCTTCGTAAACAGTGAAAAAACCTACGGGCGGAGAGCTACCCCTATCCTCCGCCCGAGGAAGAACTAACTCCATCGACTCCGGAAATACAAAATTTCGGGCCAAATTCACCATGTGCGAGTCGCTCATGGTGGACGAATATTCGAGTACCGCATCAGACCCAACCAAGGGCAAAAACTCTACTTCCCTATATACAGGAGGGGAAAAAGCACGGGTAAAAACCCTAACCGAAACCCTCGCCGGAAAATTCCTACTCGGCGAGGGCGACTCTACTACCTCAAGATTGACTGGGGTGCGAGAAGAAGAAGAAGAAGAAGAAGAAGAAGAAGACGAAGAAGCCATAATGGCTAAGACTCTTCTTTTGAGGGGGGGATGTGATAGGATATGGCCCATCAAATAAGGCCCAACAGAAGCCCATTAGCGGATCAGCCCAAGAGCAGCTCGGCCCAGTAGCACCTCAGCCCATGAGAGCAACTCGGCCCAATAGCTCGGCCCATAAGCCCAGCACCTCGGCCCACTTGTTGTAAACCGCCTCTAAATTATCTATAAATAGTCTCTCAAAGCTAGATTAGAGGGACACACACCCATTCTGTAATTTTTACTCTAAATCATGAGACAACAGCTCTCCTCACCGTGGACGTAGACTTCATTAAAAGTCGAACCACGTAAATCACTTGTCATTACTTTCTAACCAGCTTTCAATTTCACCTCGAAAATTAAGCTCGAACAACTATCTTATTATAACCACAATTTATAACTTCTCTATTCAAAATTGATCCAACAATTAATTTTCTTATTCGCAATTACACTAGCTAGATATTGGATTGAGAATCAAATTCATAACAATAAATAAATAAAGCGTATAAAAACTCCAAGCATATTGGAGTTCAACCTTTGAACATTATGATTCACTTTAAAACATTATGTTTCAAAGCATGATCATTTTTTTAAGATTTTCGATTATCTGTTTTTTGAGCACGTCATTTATGATATATTGTTTTATTTTATTCTCAGTTATGTTAATTAAACATGACTATTATATTCATTGGAAAAGCAATTTGGATATTGTCCTTACTGCTGATGACATTAAGTTCGTCCTTGACGAGTCATATCCATCAGTTCTTGCTGATAACGCATTTTCCAGTGTGAGAGCTATATATGATAAATGGGTTTGTGCTAATTAGAAGGTGATGTGTTATACTATGACCTCAATATCTAACGCACTGCAACATCAACACGAATCCATTAAGATATCTTCGGATATCATGTTCAACATGCATGAGATATTTGGTACACAGAGCGATTGGCCAAGCAATTGGTAATTCGCAATGTGATTAACGTCTTTTTGGCATAGGGGACATCGATTCGGGACCATGTCCTGAAGTTGATGGGCTATGTGAGCAAGATCGAGACTCTAGGTGATCAAATTGATGGCGAGTCTCAGATAGATATCGTTATGCAAAGCTTACCATTAAGCTTTGAGTCATTCTGTCTGCATTATATTATTAATAAAAATGATTTGTTTAGTCCATTTTTGTGTGCTATTTCATGTTAGATTTGAGCTCGAGAATTAGCGTCAATGCAACAAACAAATTTGCGGAGAAAATAAAGAATGCACACAACTTTATGTGGTTCGGCGTTAACGAGCCTACGTCTACGGGAATATCTATTATGATTCTCACTCTTTCAAGATACAAGATTACAACGGAAGCAACAACACAACTCACACTCCAAATCCTCTCATTCACTCACTGAAGAAGAAGTGTATCCCAGAATATATTGTGTATACCCAGCTCCCAAAACCCAAGTGTTTTCACTCATACTAATGTGCATAATACAAGAAATTCATACTTATATATCAATTGACAAAGTAACTACTCAACTAAGCTAATTAACCAACTCCAAAGAGAATATTCAACAGATTAACTGCTACGGACAACCGAGCCTTATACGTTAACTCTTGGAACCTTCATATTTGAAGCAATCAATATATATCTCTAAAGTTCATGTATTCACATCCACAAATCTCCACCTTGAATGTTGAACTATCATACTCAAGATATTCCTTAATGTTAATCCTGCCATAGAACCATGCAAAATCCCTCTTATACAAGTGGAACCAAACCCACCAACTTAGAGCAATGAGTGAACTTCTCTACAGTCAAAGCTTTGGTAACATATCTGAAGCATTGCCTTCAGTACAATTTCCAACACTTGTACCTTGCCTTTACTAATTCCATCCCTCACAAAATGATGTCTTACATCAATGTGTTTTGATCTTTCATGAAATACTTGATACTTGATAGGTGTAATACCCCGAATTTTCCTAATACGATTTAGATATCTTACTACGACTAATTAAAGATTTTAGGAAGAGACTATAGCTTATTAGGACCTACCATATGAATTTGGCACCCGAAAAAACTTTTTTAAACGTTTCTTTAAAAAATTTAACTTTTCAAGCATAAGTTTAAAGCATGTCAATATTATACTCATTTTGTAGGGTTTTTCAAAAGAAAAATATTGGAACTAAGTTTTCCAAAAAAGGAGTTCATATGTAATCGTTATAAATTTTTTAAGTTTAAGCACGTCGTATTAAAATGAGCTTTTCCATGCATGACCGAAAGTATATCAATATTATAGTCATTGTGTAGAGTATCAAGAAAGGGAGATGTTGACTTTAGATTTGCTCGAAAAGGAGATCGTATGCAGAAATTCCGACATTTTAAGATTAAAACATTAATAATAATATAATATAATAATTATAATATTAAAATAATCAAAATTTTACTTATAAAAAGGGGATGGTGTGCACCATTTTCTTAGCTCATTTCGGCAAAAGGTTTGCTCTTCTGCTGTTTCTTCTCCTCTCTTATTTCTTATGTCATTTTCGAGTATCGAGGTTCTGCAAGTTTGAGAATCGAGGATTGGTTCAAGTTAAGGTACGTTAGGTTAAGGTCGAAGGTAGGCATGGAGCTTGACAAAGGTGGCTCAGCCGCCGTCGAGTCTCCGCCGCCATCGTTCCGATACCGTCATCTTCAATTTTCTCCCCTCCTTCTCTTCTTTATTCATTTTCCCCTTCATGACTATCGGTCTATCAGACGACTAAGGTCCCTTAAGGTTTTGAGTTTCTGACCATAAGATCCGTTACTCTGCCGGATTGAATTTTAGATTTGGATCCCGGTTAAAATCAGCATGTCATGATTTATTCCATTATTTTCATGTTTTTCTAAAGGGAAAATGTTCATGATCAATATTTTTTCGATAAAATTTATAGTGCATGTAGAGAAAAAAATATAGGATTTTCTGAAAGAGGTTTCATTAATTTTCATCAGTCCAATTTTTATAGATCTGAAAAAGACTACGAATCTTCTTGAGTAAGCTTCGAGGTAAAGTTGCATGTTTTAAAAACTACTAGGAGCTCATGTAGCCCATGCCGAATTAATCGTATTCTGGGCGGGGGCAATGAACCTATTTGAAGTGGCTCATTTCGTACTAGAGAAACCGATGTATGAACAAGGATTAATTTTACTTCCCCATCTAGCTACTCTAGGTTGGGGGGTAGGACCCGGTGGAGAAGTTATAGATACCTTTCCATACTTTGTATCAGGAGTACTTCATTTAATTTCCTCTGTAGTATTGGGCTTTGGCGGTATTTATCATGCATTTCTAGGACCCGAGACGCTGGAAGAATCTTTTCCATTCTTTGGTTATGTATGGAAAGATAGAAATAAAATGACCACAATTTTAGGTATTCACTTAATCTTGGTGGGTCTGGGTGCTTTTCTTCTAGTCATGTTTTTACATATTCCTATAGGGAATAATGTCCTAAGTATTTTTGTCTTCTAGACCAAGTTGATTTGAAAACCCGGGTATGACCAAAATGACCTTAGAAGACTTAGAAAACCATCGGTTCCTCGTTTTTCCTTTATTCGTGTTACGTTTTGGGATTTGAGGCCAAAAGTTGTTCCGTATAATTGTCAGGTGCTTACGATTGCGAACGTGACGTTTGACTGATTTACGGTTATCACACGGTATTGGTATTTACTGACAGGTGGGTGTATATATGTTTTCAAATGTATTTTTGAGTTATTAAGATGTCCATGTTAAAATGTTTTGCTCCTTATCCCTCAAGCATGACGATCAGATCATGTGCTATGTTAGCGCACTGGCACATGGTTAGTGTACACGAGGGTTTATGTGGGCTGTCCCAATATATTCTCGAGTGAAGTCAGTTTGGTTAAAAGTTCCCTACTGATGAATGACATAAATGATGGACCTCTATGGGCTGTCCCCATATGTTCATAGAAGAGTATCTAATGCCAATATTGAGCCAAGGAAAATGAGATCTCAATGGTTTTGGTATGCATAGAACGACTTTCTGTTTTAAAACTTTCTATGTGATACTGTGCAAGCATGGATATTCTTTTCAGAAAATAATTTCGCAAAAGATTTTTAAATTGCATAACCCACGGGGTACATTAGTACTCAGCCCTGCAAAATGTTTTCAAATTGTTTTGCAGAATGAGCGGCTGGTGGTGTCGTGCGAGGCTAAGGAAAGGATCGTTGCAAATTGTCATGTTATGTATTCGCTGCCAAGTTCATGTTCTTTTTCAGTCTCTAATTCTTTATGTTATTGGCTTCATGACAATAAAATGATCCATTGTTTATTCACGAGAATTACTATTGTCTATTACATGCATTCATGTTCATAGAAGAGCTTAGAAGTAGTCGGCCCCTCTTGGACGCTCGACTCCTCAACCCCTTATGATGTTGTCGTGAAACACCGACCACACTTGGCGAGTTGTGTGAGTGACTCCTTTTGGCGAGCTAGGCTCACTAACTTTCGCCTTTGATTGACGGCTCCTATTAGTTGATTTGGCCGCTTGGGATTCAGGATTACCGCTCCCATCTTACGAGCTATAATCTCCAACCCCGTCTTGCATTGCATCTCTTTGCATTCGATTGTTCATTGTCATGACATCATTGTTGACTATATCTGCTGGTGGGTTTATTTATTTCTCTTCCCCCATTCAGATTAGTCTTAGTTATAAATGAGTTACTGTCCATTTTTCAAGGACAATTCTTCCAGCATGATTATGTTCCATGTCTCCCTTTCTTCCCCGCTTCTTTTCTTTCCCCCCTGTCAAGCTCTGGCGCGTGCGCCGTCCCTCGGGATCGGGGCGTGACAATAGGTGAATGACACTTTGATTGTCATAGAAAATATCCACTGATTTTTTATCAATCCCAAACTCAGATAGAATTCCTTTAAGCCAAATTGCTTCCTTCACATCCTCAGTTACTGTTAGGTACTCAACTTCAGTTGTGGATAATGCAACAACTGATTGTAGAAAGGACTTCTAAGTGACTGCAGAACCAAACAAAGTATATATATATATATATATATATATATATATATATAACGTGTTTGAGATCTCATAGAGTCACATTTGCTGCAAAGTCTGAATCCACAAAACCTTCCAAATGATTCTTGTTTGTCAGTCTTTCTGAAATAGAATACAAGAGTTCATGCTCCCATTTACAAATCTCACGATTCACTTCAAACCCTCCAAGTGTGCTTTACCTGGGTTGGACATAAATCTGCTCATAACACTCATTTGCATGAGCCATGCCTGGCCTCGTACAGATCATGATGTACATGATACTTCCAACTATATGAATATGGTATCTTCATCATATATTTTATCTTCTCCACTCTAGGGACTTTGCTCGATAAACAGCTTGAACTATTATGCAAAAGGTGTTTTAACTAGCTTTGTTTCACTCATGTGGAACTTCCTTAGCACCTTTTTGATATAATCAGGCTGCCAAAGGTGTAGTCTGCCTTGACTTCTATCCCTCATTATATCCATCCCAAGTATTCTAACTAACAAATTTAAGTCTGCCTTGGCTTGGACACAACTTGTTACGCCTTGATCAACACAAATGTACTTGCTGCCTGCGGATGTCGTGGTTAAAGGCAGATGTGAACTATGGTATTCCCCCTCTGCAATTCACTACGATCTGTCACCAGGATAGGGGAAGGCTTCAGTTTGACCACCATGTTTACATATCACTAAGGCGACCCCCTTTTTACTTGTCACGTGCTGCCAAAGCCCCACCCAGCGTACCCTTTTGGCCCAGAAGGTAAGAGTTACCCAATCCCTTACCCCTTTGCCCTGACTTTCACCCGAGCCAAGCCTACTCGGATATACCCACTGGACGCTATGAAGAACCACCTCGGGGCTGGTGCCTCGCCCCTTGGTGTCTCCAATCCACCATTCACCACATTAATCTTCTCTGACTGGCAAGCAGGAAATCGCTGTCACTTTGGGTTTCCAGTACACAGTTCCAACTTCACATTGCCCAAGACGCTACCGGCCAGAAAACAGCTAAGGTTTGATCAAGTTATATAAGAATTCGATCTAGTGTTTTACGGAACATACGCCTTCAACTATTTTTGGCCAATTTTACCCACTATTGGCATGTTGATTTTAGCTAAAAAACAATCCATGGCAGGACCAACTCTGACCAAGGAAAATAAATACAAGAAAAATAAAAAAAGCCCGAAGGCTTCGTTTCTTCCTCCCTTAGAGTCTTTAAACATCTACTTTTAATGTCCTAAGAAAAAGAACAAAGAGTGTGAGTGGTTCGTGCAGCAGTGACTCTCATCCACGTACTTCACATTATGCTCTCATTTTCTGTATGTTCATTGTTGCTACGACCAAGGGTTTATATAGAAGTTGAGTGGGCTATGGGCTAGGCCCATGACATTCTGAGCAAGCTAAGGTTTCAAGGGATTTCTTTCCTTACATAAATATCTCCAAATATATACATCCCTATCATCAATGAGGTCCAAATCGTGCACATCCATTGTGTAAGGAAATAAATATTTATTTCCTTATTTTCTCGCGGCTGCCAGGATCTTCCGCACCTTGCCCAAGGACATGGTCAAGATGTGCATCGTATGCACCTTGCCTTCCAACTTGCCAGAACTTTCCTTTCTTCTGCTCCAAGCTTCTCCATGTGTCAGAGAGTATTCTGGATGAATGTTCTCCTCGCCCTCTTGATCAAGGTCTCGACTTTCACATCGTCTTGCTCAGGATCTAACTCGTCTTGGTGGCGGTTAGGGTTTGTACGAAAGATATTATTTCCTTATTGAGTGGATCCCTAGTGTCTCCAGCAGTTGACAATTTTGATTCTTTTCTTATGTAGCTCTGACGGGATAAAGGAAATGTATATTTCCTTGTTTGTACTCCAAGGTAAAAATCTGCATCCGCTCCCCCAAATATCTCGTCAAATCTTTCCTTTTCAGCTCCTTGTTCGCCAGGTACTCCATCTTGGGCACGGAGAGTCTCCGAATGGCTTGCCCAAGGTGTTGCTCAAGAAATGTCACCTCCAACTTTAAAATGTCAGGTCCAGATCCCGCACGGTACATTGTCTTAGGCACAGATATTCCTTGCTCAAGGTGTTACAACGCCTGGATTTTGCCTCTTTCACGGAATGTGGCCTGACTTGCCCAAGACTCTTCCCAACTACCTGTCTCACAAAAATGTGTCCTCCCAGACACAAAGACACAAAAACAAAGAAAAGAAGACTCGATCTATACCTAGAAAAGCTCAAAAGAAGCACGAAAAATGAGCTCGTCACAAGTGACTTCCATTTTCCGTTTAAAAACCCACTTGCATCCAATACACTTATGACTCTTAGGCTTATTCACAAGTTTCCAGGTTGAATTCCTTTCAAGAGAATCCATTTCTTCTTGCATTTCCAACAACCAATGCTCCTTATCTTCAGAACTTATAGCTTCCTTGAAACTTATGGGCTCACTGTAACTTATTTCTTCAGCTACATTCAGGTCAAAGGAGATTATATTTGCATCTCCATATCTGTCAGGAGGTTTGATATTTGATCTTCTTTGCATATCCCTCGCAAGTAGATAAGACCTCAAATCATCCTCTTCAACATCCACGTGGGAGTTATTGATATTACTCCCTTGTGTTTCTGAATTGTTCCATTCAAGCTCCACTTGTAACGGTGTGTTGGTTGAACTTGATGCTTTCTGCAAATTGGGATCAACATTGTTTACATCAACCAAGAAAGGCATAACTTTCTCCATGAAAATTGTATCCCTGTTGATTAAAGCCTTTTGATTTCCTGGTTCAAGGCACCACAATTTATATCCCTTTATCCCCTTAGGATATCCCAACATGATACATCTTAAAGCTCTTGCCTCCAACTTATCTTGTTTGATATGGACAAATCCTTGGCATCCAAATACTCTAAGGTGTGAGTATTTGGTGCTTTCCCATTCCACATCTCATTGGGAGTTCTGAATCCAATGCTTGAAGAAGGACATCTATTTATTAAATAAACTGCTGTAGTGGCTGTCTCACCCCAAAATCTTTTAAGCAAACCTGAACTAGGAAGCATACATCTAACCCTTTCCATTATGGTTCTGTTCATCCGCTCAACGAGTCCATTTTGTTGTGGGTTGGCAAGTACTGTTTTGTGCCTTTTAATTCCCTTACTCTTGCAAAACTTATGGAACTCTTCAGAAAAGAACTCAAGACCATGATTTGTTCTTAAGCATTTGACTCTTGAACCTTTCTCATTTTCAACAAGGGTACACCATTCTATAAATTTCTTGTATGCTTCAATTTTGCTTTTCAGAATGTATAGCCAAGTTTTCTTTGAGAAGTCATCAACAAGGGACATGTAGTACCTGCCTCCACCTATTGTTTCTGTTCTGGATGGGCCCCAAAGATCACAGTGGACGTATTCCAAAGGTGATTTTGCTGAGAATTTGCTTGTGGAGAAGGGTAGTTTCTTACTTTTTCCTAGAAAACACTCTTCACATGCATCTTCATTTGGTGTTCCTGCAAACTTCAACATGCCTTGCTTCTTTAATTCCAGCAAGCCTTTGTTTCCAACATGCCCCAACCTCATGTGCCAAAGCCTTTGTTCATCCTCTGCACATGTCTCATATTCACCCACAATAGTCTCTCCCAACTGATAATAGAGACTATTACTCCTAATTCCACTCATAACAACAGTTGGTCCTTTCTTTATATGTAAATGACCATTTTCAGATGTAAAAATCTAACCCTTAGATTCTAACATTCCAAGTGAAATAAGATTCCTTTTAAGATTAGGAATGTACCTTACTTCAGTCATAATCTTCGCAGCATCATCAGTCATCTTGAGATTTATATTTCCAATCCCTTTCACTTTACATATCTGGTCATTTCCAAGAAGAACCGATCTCATATCGTCAAGCTTTAGATCAATGAACCAGTGCTTATTCGAAGACATGTGGAAAGATCACCCGAGTCAAGGATCCAATCATTTCTCACCTCAGAGCATTGAACATTAAGCATTTCTGCTTCCACAACTTCTTGTGTAATATTTGTTATGTTTGAAGCATGCTCCTTCTGTTCTTGACTTTTCTTCCACGAGAAACAATCCTTTTTCAAATGCCCCACCTTCTTGCAAAAATGACATTTTCTTGTTTCTTTTGTGTCATCTCCTTTTCATTTCTGATTTGTTGATTTCTTTCCATTACATTGCCCTTTCTTGTCATTGTTGCCCTTCTTATTCCTTACTTTAATTGCCAGACCCTCAGTTGTGGGATCAGCGTTTGACTGAGAAGCCTTATGTAATTCTTTTGTTTTCAAGTGATCGTAGCTCTTGGGAAGTGCATTTAAAAGAATGATAACTTTATCCTCCCCATCAACCTTGACTTCTATATTTTCCAGGTCATCCAATATCTTATGGAAATCATCAACTTGGTCAGAGACGTTACCTGTATCGCTTATCTTGAAAGCATACAGTCTTTGTTTCATGAATAGGCGATTGGCTAGTGATTTGATCATGTATATTGATTCAAGCTTTGCCCATACCCCGGTTGCAGTAGTATCCCTCGCCACTTCACGCAGTACTTTTTTCGCTAAAACAAAATATAATCGTGTTATGGGCCTTTTCTTGAATTCTTTCACATTCTTCCCTTATTGCAGCATACTTGTGTTTATCCTTTTTCATCTTTTGCAGAGAAATCACTAGGAGCTGGTTCTGGCTGGAGAGCATCGATCAAACCTTGTTGAGTGAGAAGAGCCTTCATCTTGATCCGCCACAAACGGAAGTCATTCTTTCCGGTGAAATTCTCGGCTTCAAACTTCATCGTCATCTTTCCAAGCATGTTCCCACAGACGGCGCCAATTTGTTAGATTTGAGCTCGAGAATGAGCGTCAATGCGACGAACAAATTTGCGGAGAAAATAAAGAATGCACACAACTTTACGTGGTTCGGCGTTAACGAGCCTACGTCTACGAGAATATCTATTATGATTCTCACTCTTTAAAGATACAAGATTACAATGGATGTAACAACACAACTCACACTCCAAATCCTCTCGTTCACTCACCGAAGAAGAAGTGTATCCCAAAATGTATTGTGTATACCCAGCTCCCAAAACCCAAGTGTTTTCACTCATACTACTATGTAGAATATAAGAAATTCATACTTATATATCAGTTGACAAAGTAACTACTCAGCTAAGCTAATTAACCAACTCCAAAGAGAATATTCAATAGATTAACTGCTACGAACAGCCGAGCCTTATACATCAACTCTTGGAACGTTCATATTTGAAGCAAGCAATATATATCTCTGAAGTTCACGCATTCACATCCACATTTCGTCCTTGAGTAATGTCTTGATTGATACTCATTTATTGATTTTTATGTGTTTTCATTTGTCTTTACGCCATTTTCGTTTCTATATTGTAGTTCGATGTGGGAGTGGAGAAAGTAAGTCGAAATGAGCCAAATCGACGAAGAAATGAAATCGGGGAAGTTGGTCGAGAGTTGATTAGGAGGTCACGAGGTAGAAGTGCGCGAGATAGAGCAGGAGCCGAGGGCCAGCGGTCATTGGACCCTCATCGCCCACTGGGCAGACAGTATGCCCATCCCAGCGGTTGCTAGGCCCCTCAAGCTAGCGAAGCAGTATGCCCATCCCTACGGCCGCTGGGTGCTATTTAAGAGCGATTTTTTGGTAATTTAAACCTGCATTTTGGCGTGTTATTTTCATACTTTCATCCTCTTTTCATCTTAGAACCATATAAACTCTTTTTCTACTTTATTTTCTCTGTAATTTCGCCTCAAGACGAAGGATTGAGGGCGGGTTTGACGATCAATGTAAGATTCTATCTTTGTAAGTTTGTTTTAACTATGGAGCTAGGGTTCAATCAAATAAGAATTTTAAATCGGAAATGTATGAATTGTAATTTGTTGTTTATTTATGAATTTTCTATTGTGTAATTCAAATACGAAAGTTAGAATTGAGACTTAATTATCGAATACGAAAGTTAGTAATTAAAAAACTCTAGGAAATCATTAATTAACTACGAATCATTGTTCATAATTGAGAAATTCTTATTAGGGTGATCTAATACGCAAGTCATAATTGTCGTCTATTTATGAATACGTAAGTTAGTAACTAGACTAACTTTTAAGAAGCCCTTATGAATGAACATTTGCATGAATGATAGAAGCATGATTTTATTAGTTATTGATCTTCTGAACTCTATGCCTTAATTTCAAATCCCACATTTTCTTTATTCTTGTTTATTTATTTTATTATTTTATCTCCTGCGTTATCTTTGATTAGAGTGTTTAGGATCTCTATTTCTTGTTTTAATAGCACTTAGGATTAAAATCACCCTGCTAAACTTTCCATCGAGATTCGACCGGGGTTAACTTGTATATTTGCGAGAACCTAGAGTGCACATATTAGGTTAAACAATTATACTTTGATAGAATTACTGGCTCAGCTCCACACGGTAGAAGCTCTCATGAAGTCATCCCCTAAGAATGTGTTGGTGACTGCGGCAGCTCCAGCTTCTTCTAGCAACCCTAAAAAGGGTAGAAACAAGAAGAAGGAAGCACCACAGTCTGCCAAAAAGAAGAAATGAATCGGTGATATCTCGAAGAAAAAAAAAGGAGGGAACTGAAAAGTGTTTCAAGTGCGATGAGAAAGGGTATTGGAAATCAGATTATCTATTTTGCAAGAAGTCGGTGAACAGTCAATGTACGTCTACAGCTTTAGTAGTTACATCATGTTTTATGACTAGTTATGTCCACTCGTGAGTAGTAGACACATGAGCCACTGACCATGTTTGTTGTGACCCACATGCTCTCCTGTGATCCAGACTGCTTAGGGACGGAGAGATTTCCATCTCCTTGTCCGACGCTACGAGAGTGACGACCGTTGCAATGGGAGATACAGAACTACATATTACTTCTTCTATTTTAGTTTTACATAATGTTTTACTCGTACCCAGTTTTAGAAAGAACCTTATTTCAGTTTCTAAACTTGTTTTGAATGGATATTTAGTTTCTTTTGATGATTTCGTTGTTATCAAGAAAAGAGATTTGCTTATCTGTTCTGATACGTTAGTTAAACATTTGTATAATATATCAGCAAAACTCAAACAACAAACTAATACAACTCTTAACTTATCTGCTAACTCCAAGAAGAGAAAAACATCTTGTCTCTCATCGAATGATACATATTTGTGGCATTCAAGACTTGGACACATTAACCTTAGAAGGATTCAAAAGTTAGTGGAACACGGACCTTTGGATAAACTACAATTAGAGTATACCCGATGTCTATTCGCAAAGGGGTTTTCATTCATATATATATAACTTTCTCTTTTAGGCTAAAAAATAGAGGCAATATCTTTTTTGATAACCATAGGATAAATAACTTATCCCCTTTCTTGTATTTTTCGTTTGTCGCTCACGGGGAAATTCATGATAAATATCAGAACATGAATAAATCTTTATAAAATGAGTATTTATTTGTCACTCATGGATTGAGAATCAAATCCTCAAAAACAAATGAAGAAGGTGTATGAAGAATCCAAGTGTGTTGGAGTTCATACTTTGAATATTCATATCAGAATCCAAGACTCTCTCACGATCAGTCACTCGTCCACATAAGTTGCAAAAAAAGACTGGAGAAAATGGGGTTCTCTGAGGAAGGGGCTCCAAGCTATATGTAGATTCAAGTGTGAGTGTGTGTGAAAGAGTGTAGAATTCACAAGAGTATTTTTAGTAAGAGTATGATATTGTGTATGGTGTGTGTCGTAATGTCTTGCACCATCTAACTCGCTGAATACTAAGAGATAGAAGAGATGCAGGTTGATGATCAGGTCAATAGTATCGATCGGATGGGAGTGACCTGGCCTGGACAGGTAGATGACTTGGTCCAAACATGCCACACAGTCTGGTGCTACAGCGCCCAACTAGCTCTTGCTAGAGTGCCAATGCCCGCTGACCTGGGCATTCTACCCTCGTCGCGAGCTGGCCCAACGCCTGCCTAGGCGTCTCCAATGCGCGCGCCTGCGGCATCCGCCAAGGGACCCCGCAACTCGCGTCGCGGCTCGATTTCGGCCTATGTCTCACCTTGTTTTTCGTCGTCATTTCTTATCTCACTCAATCATTTACATAATTACAGAAAAAAAAATTATAATCTAACACAATCAACCCCCGTGTGATTATAACTTCGGCCCTAAACGAGGCCACCCGAAAATAAATTAAAAGTGGAATTAAATGCGGTATTTAAACAAATATCCAATTAATTCATGCAAACATATACCACAAATATTGTAGATCAAATATTAAAAATTAAATCACAAGCATATCAAATAGAATTAAATCCTATTTATTCAAAAGATTAGAATATTGTGACCGCCCCTGATACCAACTGTAGGAACCCGTATGAGAGACTCGCAATATGCAGGATCCACAAGTCTCATTGTTTGAACAAATAATTAATTCTTCAAAAATAAATATTACGTAGGAGAAATTAAATACATAATTAATACATTTCTCATTTGCTAGTCCTTCGCTTTTGGATAGACGATTTGAATCGTATACAACGAACTGCAATCATCTCCGATAAATCGAATCTGACCTCCAAATCTACTAACATATTACATTGGCCTACAATCCGACTGTTGTGTGGGTGATAATCTGTCAAACTTTATCAAAGAGAGGAACTTGAAGATTTAGGGTTTGGAATCCCTAATTTTCGAAATCTGCAGTATTTGAAAATACTACAGTGGCTGAAAATTATAGTGTGTAGTTGTATTTTCTGCCTCCCCTCCTCACTTATTTATAGGTGTGAATTATGGCTAAGTTATGGCTTCAAAGGGGAATGAGCTCGAACCTTCTAATATAAGACCAATTCCAACTATATTTCTAATATTTCATTTTTATCCAATTAATTTTGATCAAGTCAAAATCATAACTTAATTAATTAATTCCTAAGTCAATTTGACCCAATTAAATTTAATTAATTGACTCGATCAAACATTGACTTTAATTAATTAATTTTACCAAGTAAATTTTTGACTTTCAATTAATTACTCTATGAAATATAATATAGTATAGATCTTATATTAATATTTATCAACTCTACTATAAGATAAACTAGTGATGCTCTCGTGCATAGCACGGGTATGGAAGTATTTTTCCAATTATTATGATGTGTATTGTATTATGTTATTTTAAATTATTTATATTGAATTAATTTAATTTATAAATTATAATATTATTTTCTTATAATATAAGAAATATTATTGATGTAGATGAAATTTGTCACGCCCGCACTTCACTAAGGATAGTAATGTCGGGGAAACCGTGACTTGGGAAGGGATTAAAGCAGTCGAGATAGAAATGGGGTAATGGAACGAGGACGAAACTGAACAACAATCTCATAATTGGGCGAATAATTCATTGTACATAATTTGCAAGAAAAGGGCTTGAGTCTTATGCTCAATGCATGCAACATAACATGAAAGAAACTCGAGTCTTAGGTTTATTACATAATGATCTCAAACTAGCAGCGGAAAGTTACTTGGATCGCTGAAATCTCTACATGTATGAAGACACGTAGAACCCCCAAGAGTCAACTAATAAGAGATCGACAAAAAGCCCGAACGTAGCACTCCTCCTTCATCATCACTCAACCTGCACATTTATAAATACATGCAGGGCTGAGTACAAATTGTACTCAATAGACACATGCCAAAATCGCACACATACATATATAATTGTCATGCCATTGTAAGTGAAACATAGGGATTTTGTCTCTAAAGAACCTATGTTCACTAAAATCCTTTTGTGAAATCTTAGAGTTCGACAGCTGTCTAAGTTCTTTAGTAATCTACCATATCTGTAACTTCTTCTTCTTTGTGTCGGGAAGGTGGCCACCTTCCACGAACACCTTGACCGGCCAACCCGCTCGATGACTCACGGTCACTTTAACCGGACAACCCGCTCGATGACTCACGGTTACTTTGTGTACACTAGTCCTAGTAGGATAGTTATCCCACCAGGACCCGAATTCGATTCTTTTAACTTAACTGAGCAGATAGGTATCATACGAAAATCATAAACATTTTATGGCAGACAATACTTGAAACATATTTTCAATTCAAAATCTCTTCGAAGTAAAATAACATAAATGCATATAAGCACACATATTTTTATTTCATAGAAGAAACCCTACACTTGATGTATAGGATAGAAAGCTTACACTTGATGTATAGGATAGAAAGCCTACCTGAGTCGCATCCTCTTCTTGAACTCAGACTCTCAATCCCGTATTTAACCTTTAATTAGATTATGGAGTGAGATATTTGACTATACATACTAATTTATATATTTAAAGAAAGTATTATCCTTTTATTTCGAGAATTAATCTCGAGTTTTAACTCGACTAATATTCGAGTATCTTAATCGAAAGGTGTCATTAAATTCTAAAATCAAGTCTATGATTTATTATTCTAATTTCATTCTTTTACCCAAGTAAATAATGTTGGGTATAATTCGTAGAAAAATTTCTAATTGAATATTTTGATCCTTAAGTCAAAATATTTAAATAATGTCTTATAGGTTGGAATAACCTTAATTAATACACCTTACATATGATTAACTCAATTACTAAGATGAAATTCTTGCTAAATAAATTAATTCTCTAAATTAAATATTAATCTTGCACTTGGATATAGTCCAAATAATTTAAGTATTGATCCATTAGAATCAATAACTAACCCATATGATAACTAAATTAGGTTAGCCCATCATGGGTATTTAAATTCAACCCACTTTAATTCTTTAATTATAGCCCAATTTCATAAATTAAATCGGCCCAAACTGAACCAACACCTTATATTTCTAGCCCATCAATTTATTTTATTTTTTTTAAATTCTCGGCCCGTTTGAATGATAAATTCGGCCCAATCCTTTGTCAAGACTTAGCTTATTAGTTTTATAAATTTCGGTCCATAATTTATCTAACTTAGGCCCAACCATCATTTTATTTCCTGGAGTCCAGCAAAATTGATAATTGGCCCGTTAACTCGGCCCATACCCGGCCCGGGTTCTAGATGTTTCACACCCCTAGACTTAGACTTAGAACAAAGGGGAAGAACCCTATTCCCCTCTAGACCTCAGTCGCACAACACAACACCCACACCCGACTCTCCCTTCTCCTTCTCTGTTCTTCACTTCGGCGCCCGATCAGCTTTGCCTTGCTGTCGCGCCGCCGTTACCCCGCCTCTCTTCTCCAGTGACTCGGCGTCCCTCTCGCTCTTTTCCTTCTCCGTTTCTCTCCGCTGCGGCAATCTCTACTCCGGCGACAGAATCTCACCGGAGCTCCTTCCCCAAAGGTAAGGTTTCTCTTCCTCTATCCATTTCCAGATTTATAGTTTTAGATTTCAAATTTTAAATCTTAAGTATTTCTCCTAAAATTATCTCTTGATTTCTCTTCTACTAGACTCTCATCCTCTCGATTCTCTCTGCTCTTCCTTGGTGTTCTCGCGGCACCCCTCTACCCTCTCTATCTCGCCCAGCTCTCGGTCTCTCGCGGCTGCTCACGATGGAAGCAGTAACGGCAGACTCGCCGATGTTCTTGGTTGCTATGGTGCCGTCAGTCGCTTCTCAAAAGGTAGACTTCCAATTTCTAATTCTCTTTTAATTTTTTGGTTTCTTTTCTGCTCTTTGTTTATAACAGGAAGGCAGAACCTCCATGTCTCAACTCTCCCCTTTTTTTTCTCATTCTTTTTCTTTTTAAATTTTAGATGCAAATCTCTATTTCTAAAATTAGTACTCTGCATGTTTAGTTTATTCGTGCTCTGTGTTCGTTGACTTAAGAACTCCTTCTTGTTCTGAGAAATCGATTTTGGGGTGGAGGGAATTTGGGTAAAACTTAAGTCTTCATTTCATTGCTGGTGAACTAATATGTCTTCAATATTATGCTTTCAATTAATATACTTGCATGTTCTTAAACTTGTGAATTTCGATAAAAAGGAAAGTCTTGGGAGAAGTTTAAATTTTTCAGATTTGATTTCACCCTTTACTGACTGGATTTCTTTACTTCCTTTTATTGAGGAAATTGATTTGGATGGAGCTAGGAGCTGGAATGACTTGGGTTCGAAGCTGGGTGGTTCAGGAAGGTATAATTTTTGAATGTTGGGCTCTAAATTTTGGGAATCGAAGTGTCTTGTGGTTCCATTCTTGGAAGAAAGTTGCTGCGTATACTCTTATTTGTTTACTGCTATAAGTTCGAAATTTCTAACTTATTTTCTAGTTTTTTTTTTGTGTTTGGAACTCCTAAGTTTAGTATGCTGTTCTATTTTCGAATTGTTGATGTTTTATAATTTCTACCAAGGAAATTTGGTAATCTGGACTTTAAAGTTTCAGTCTCTTCTCTTTAAAATGTGTTGGGGTCTAAGTGTGTTTAAAGTATGAGATTTGTGGTTAATGAGGTCCCAAGATTCTGCTACATTCTTCTTTGAACATGTTCATATCCTCATTGTTTCTAATGTTTTGCTAGGAAGGGAGAAATCTATGTTTTGTTCTATTGAGTGTAGTAACCAAATCTGAGCAGGCTATGTTCTGGAAGTCAGTTCTATTTATGTCTTTAACATAAACCTTATGTTACTGATATGATCTACTAAAAGAGACATGTTTGGTGATTTGGTTAATACGTCTAAGTTTTAATAAACCGAAAGAGAGTGGGTGATGTAGTTCTTAATGTGTTCTGCTCTTGATTATCATACTGCTTTAGTTTATTCTAAGAGATGCTAATAGTTTTCAAAGTTCTATATCTCTGTTCTGATCTGAATGTATTTTGTTCTGTGCATTTTGGTTTGAAGAAAGGTCTAAGTGATAAGCTTCATGTTCGTGCTTTCTTGTTCCTACTTCTAGCTTATGTAAGGATCTAAATTTTAGTAGTTCTTTTTTGAGTGGTTCCTTATTGCTAAGTATTTGATGAATCAGTATTTAAAGAGTGCTAAAAAAAATACTTCTTCATACCTTAAGAACTCTTACACTTTCTGAAATTATGGCAAAGCTTGGGCTGAATCTCCTTCGGTTCCACTCCAATTTGCTAAGTATTTATTCGTTGAACTTTGTGTGTGGAGTGTGATTGCAAAAGTCTAGAGGTTTAGGAAGCTTGTTGTTATTTATAGAGGTCTCATTGTTGAGGTTTAGAGTTGGGGGTTAACCTCGGCTGGTACTCTTTTCCTAGCTCTGTTCTGATTTTTTCTTTGGCTTATATTGCAGGCCATATCTTGGGAGAAGAGACTGAATTACAGCATAAAGGAGAGAGAGGGAGTTGCATCGAGGAGCAGGTCAGTCCCTCTCTTCTCTCATGTCCTTCATATAGCTTTGTTTCTTTCTATGTTACACTAATATGTTTTATTTCCCTAATACTTCTCATTTGTCTTATGTTGCAGCTTTTCCTTATTCTTTTGTTTTAGATGATGCTATCCTGAAATGGTGCAGGGGGTAGGATGAGAATGACAACTGAGCACTGCACATTTTCCTTGTTCGAGCAGCAGCCCCTTTCTCCCATTCTTTCCACTTCTTCTTATCAGTCTATTCCTCCTTTAGATTACAGTTTGTTCCCTTTTCATAAATAGAAGATACCCTGCAGATTTCCTATGTAAAAATATATACTCTGCCTAGTATCATGCTGGCTAAATCAGCTTTTAACATGTTTTGGGTATCTTAGCGATTCAGATTTCCATGCTATGTCTATGTATGTATATATATGTGTTTTCTTTTTCTAACTTAATTGGGATTATCTAATGGGTACACTACTTATTATGTGGATGCATTCTAAGTTCCCACAGTTACTTTATGCAGATTTTAAATTATCATAATTTAAATACTGCCTTAAATTTTATTATTATTATTATTTATTTATTTTTTAACATCACTACTAATTTATCTTAGTACATCTAAATCTATAGAGCAACTAATCAATAGTTATCTATTAATTCAAAACCATTGATATTAAATCGAGTCTCACATATCCAAGAAGAATTTATTCGTACCGGTTCTAACAAATGTTATGTTACTACAAAATAACATTACTAGTTTCAAAACTATATATAATTACGATAACATCTAATCTAAGAATTTGAATTAGATCGAGATCAAAAGAGTGGGGAATTAGAAAGATATATTAAATGATTTAAATATAAAACTGCACAGTATTATTATTTTTAATGTTTGAAATAAATTTTATATATTTTCTACGAATAATTTTTTTTAAGAGATTCTTATTTTAATACATGAAGTAATATATATATATAGACACACACACATATTACATGTATAACTATCAAATATTTCTCAACTTAAAATATATATACATGCTTAGTATGAAAGCAACACTAAATAACATGAAATAAATTGTCTAATACGATAGCAACACTAAAAAATTCATGCATAAACTGAAACAATTTGCATTTATATAAAAGTACATGGGCAAAGAATATAGTAATTTAAGATTTTTTTTAGACTGTATATTACCTTGAGAGCTTTATGTGTTATGATTTCTAAATTTGAAAAAAAATGTGAATTTTGTTCGTTTCCTTTATATATCTATAATTAAAAGGCTTTAAATTTTTATATTTAGAAAAATAAAAGTAATTCAAATTTTTATATTAATATTTAAAAATTAATTTTTAATGAATAAATGCTTAAAAGTGTTTTATTATTGTGTTGAATAGTATTTGAAATTTGGAGCGCTTACACCCATATAATAATAATTTATTGAGTTTGTAAAGCACTGAAAGTGATAAATATATATTAAAATATATTAAAATTTTCAACATTGTTAATTCTATCGAAGTCAAAGTGAAGAAGAAATATAGTGTATTATGAAATATGACATGAAATAAGTTTGATAGATACGTATTATTAATAAAATTAAAAGTGTGTACATAGAATTTGACACCCTAAAAAAGTTTTGGAAGAAAAATGATGAGAGAAAATTTTTGGTGGGAAAATGAGGAGATTTAGCTTTATAGTATATATATATTACACCCATATAATAATAATTTATTGAGTTTGTAAAGCATTGAAAGTGATCAATATATATTAAAATATATTAAAATTTTTAACATTGTTAATTCTATCGATGTCAAAGTGAAGAAGAGAGATAGTGTATTATGAAATATGACATGAAATAAGTTTGATAAATACATATTTATTAATGAAATTAAAAGTGTGTACATAGAATTTGACACCCTAAAAAAGTTTTGGAAGAAAAATGATGAGAGAAAAGTTTTGGTGGGAAAATGAGGAGAGAGAAGATTTAGCTTTATAGTATATATATATATATATATATATATATAATATATAGATATAGATATAGATATTGAACTATCCGGATCCCACTCAAATTACAGATGTAATCATCCTTTTATTATCAATTATTTCTCGCGTTTTAAGATTCATAAATCCATTAATTAATTGAGTTTTGTTGACAACTCAAAACTAATTAATTTGTTTATACGTGAGTGATCTGGTTCACACTTTAATTATTATATGTGGAATAAATTTCAACCGTCTGGGTTTCTTATATAATAAACCTTTATGAACGTCTCAGGGGGATTTAACCAACTCAGGATTAACCGAGACGCGACTCCATGCGACAACAATCAAGCACTTCTCGATAAACCAATCATCACTACCCAAAATATTACTATGTCAGGTTACGAAAAACCCGCAAGTGCAATGAATCAAAGTAGTGCATAATTAGCACGTATACTAATGTCATCGTCCATATATTAAGAAATAAATAATTTTTGAGACCTCGTTCTAAGCAACGACACGAAGAACTTATCTTTGTGAAACCACACAATATATATAGATAGATAGATATTGATATCATTTTGCTGACTAAGGTCCGCACTCGCATCAAATGATACCCAACTTTTATCGACTAGACTGTCCAAGTCTGTATAGGATATGAACTTTATTCTACAAAGGAGTCGACTGTGTTTCCTTCCGTGATCATGGATCCACCACACAGTCTACAATTTTAGAAAATGGACTTGTTTGCGTCATAGAAAATAAATCACAAAGCAATGATATAAACATTTATTCTCGTTAAATGGAATTGAAAACGAGTCTGTTACAACGTCTATGCATTAAGTATGTTTTGGGGTATACAAACCCTAACAAGAATAACTTTGGTGAACTTGTTCTTCATCTGTTCTATATTCTCTCCACGTATCATTCTGAATTCATCAAATTTATTGCAAGCTATAGTCAGCTTGTTCTCCTTCATTTCTTCTTATCTTTTGCTGACATATTTAAGCATCTCTTATATCTTTTTTGTTGTAGACAAATCTTTGATTTTTGCAAGATGAATACCCTTGACAATACTAGAGATTAATCATTTGGCGAAGTTGTCTAGACCTGCTTCTTTTCTTTCTTCGGTAATATAGTTCCTGTGGTCTTTTAGGGTTTTGACATATACAACCTTCCTTGGATCTTTTCCTTCCACTATAGGTTGAGGATTTTTGATGGGATTTTGTCCATTCTCGATAACATCTCACATCTATATGTGATGTGCTTGAATGCACATCTTGATTCTGAAACGCCAATCATCATAGCTCTGGATAGAAAAATCTTCGCAGGCCCTAATAAGTGAAGGTTCCATGATGAACAGTTGGTTAGCAAATGAGATGCATGAATGGAATTTTTTTTCCCTAAAATCTATTCAAGATGACCACAGAGACAAACTACATTGTGAAACAGATAAAATGGTCAGATGAACCACTACTCTGATACCACTTGTTGGTCTCAAGAGAGCAAGTATTAGTATGTGTAGGGGGGGTGGAATACACCAATTACAAAACAATCGCATTCTTGCAGATTAATAAGGTTAAGTTGTAGTCTTAAAAAGATCGAGACTAACAGATTGATGATGATCTATTATGTTGACAGAACAGATGACCTCTCACAGATAGACACTTAACATATCGACTTATCTGTGAATTTAACAAGTGATCTGTAAGTTATAGTTAGTGCAAAATGTGGTGGATGATCTATGTTGATGTTTTACATAAATACTTTAGTAGTTGAAGTGTTCTTTTAGGAGCATATTAATATACAATGAATAATCAAAATTATAATACTGAAATGTAGAGGGAAAGTAAGAACACATTATTTTTATGTGGTTCAGGAAACCCCCTACGCCCACGATCAATTCAAAGATTGATAATCCACTAACTAAGATTCTCTCTTTTTTACATTGACTAGGTATTGGTCACAAGCCAAGTAAAGAACTAGACTAGAACTTGTGCATGATTTAATGGGTAGTGACTCTTACAACTTACAAAGAAAATTGGAAAGAGTATTTCTTCCTTCTAAGAGCTTGAAAACAAACTTTGAAGAAAGTGGGTTTACAACAAGTTTATCGAAGATACTTTGAGTTCTAAAGTTGTTCTAAGGTTAAGAATCTGGAATGGGTAAGCTAAGTACAATGATTTTCCAGAGTATTTAGAAATCTATAAAAGTCGAAGAGCTTGAGAAACTCTTAACTGTTTGAGTGTTTCGTACGTTAATGGTGTAGAGAGATTTTTGCAGAGTTTTGCTTCTGTGAATTTCTCATATAGAACTCTAGAAGATGTCATGGAGTATTTATAGGCACAACATTTGAATACTAGCTGTCGGAAGAAACTAGTTGTTTGTCCTTTTGTATTCTCAGCCATTAGTGCGTTCTTTTTGCCATATAAAGTCTCATCCTTTAGCAGATTTGAATTCCATTACAAAAAATGGTATGTGATAACGATGATGACGAGACACATATTAACATAAAAGCAAATGGTCCATTCAGGCAGATCATCAGCTTTTCTTTCGCATTGGTACAGATCGTACTTCATAATCTGTGTGAGTACATATCGTCCTCTCGATATGTGTCTTCACTTTATGCAGAGTTCTATGCTAGAAACTTGCAAGTGATCTTATAGTACAAATCATACTTGATCTGTACTTTACACTGTGATCACTGTCTAACTAGTCTATTATACAGACAAATTCTTATGGTACAGATCGTACACTTGATCTCTCTGTTTCTACACTTAGATAAAACTAGTTATATTCTAAGTTGATCTTTATAGAACAAACTGTTAACTCGATTATTTGTTTTGTACATTGTAGATGAACTAACAAATCGTCATTATGATTTGTGCTCTAACTTTAAGAGCAATAAATAAATCTTAATGTGTTTCGATAACATCATCAAAACTATTTTAAATGGTTCACAACACTTACATATAGACAGGTAGTTAGAGATACTAAGTGTCAAAAGTATCGTGGTTAATAAGTTGCTCTTAAGTTAAAACCTTTCTTAGTCCAAATATTCTTTAAAATATAGGTTAATGATGATTATGACAGTTAATATGATGATAATAACAATGAAATAATAAGAACTGAAATAATCAAAAGAAAGAACACACAATTTTTATGTGGTTCGGGAAACCCATGAGTTTCGATTAATCAATTGATTGATAATCCACTAACTTTGGATCATCTCTTGTTTATCATGTCTCATAACTAGTCATGAGTCAAGTAAAGAACTAGACAAAAACCCATGCACGAGTTAATGGGTCGGGAACCTTACAACTTACAAAAGTTTATGGGAATGAGATTTCTTCCTACTTAGAGCTTAACAAATAAGATATGAAGGAAGAACTAGAACTAATTGGTTACAAGGATGTATATGAAATACGATTGTTGGGAAGTGAACTCCAGCACCTCCCGGAGGGGGGGTCCTCCGTGTATCGTACCCGAGAGAACTTATGGGAGTGCGGCCTGCCTCAGTCGAAAAGGGCCTGCACTACCATTGTTGACGAGAGGTTAAATGAATTGATTAGTACTACTCATACCAACATGGTGCATCATCTTTTCAGGTGACCCCTTAGTAGAAACTCCAAGGTTAAGCGTGCTTGGCTTGGAGCAATACTATGATGGGTGACCTACTGGGAAGTGTCCTAGGTCAGCCTGTCAGTGAGGACAAAGTTTGCAAAGTTTTAACTTGTGAGTTTCCCGTATGAACTCTAGCAGAAGGTTTGAATATTTATAGGCCAAACATTTGAATACTAGTCATTGAAGTGCATTTAATGTAAAAATACTCGTTGGTCCTTTGTACTCCTTCACCATTAATTTGTCATTGATGCCATTTATAGTATCATCTTTTCTCATATTCAAATTTGGTATTTGAAAAAATGGAATGCGAAGACGACGCTGATGTGACACCTCAGAACAGATAGACTAATGATTTGTTTAGGCAGATGAAGAGCTTTTCTGCCATTAGTACATGCGTTGTAATACCTTGGGGGTACACGAATCATTCCATTTGATTTGTGTCAATACAAATCATAATCTCGAACTACGTCATTCTCTTCCTTGAAGCACCCATTTAAATTTGAAGATGATCTTATAGTAAAGATCATTAAGTTCATCTTTTCTTTAAATTTTGATTAGTCCTTCTAACTAGTCTAAGTTGTACACCAATGCTTATGATGCACATAGTTAACTTAAGGTATGTTTGGTATTCGAGTTACGATACTCACCTTAAAATAATTACACTATAATTATTAATATGTTCCTATTAATCTCTTTTTTTCAAACTTAAAAAAAAGAACTAATTTTAGTCTAAATTACTAATATTTATAGGAAGAGATCATAAATAGATCTCATAGCCTTTATAATAAAGCCCAAATCAACTAAATTTAATTTTACAACTAATTTTTATTTATTTTTATATACAAACCTCTTTCTTATTAACATAGGAAACTAAGAGGACAGGAAAAAACCCGTGGCGTGGAGTGGATGCTCTCATTGCTATGTGTTCCATTTCGCGGGAAAAAACAAAAGCCCTAATTCTTTGAAGCTGAGAAATGGGTTGTTTCAGCAGGAAAGAGCTGTTCCAGCGATGGAGTGTCATCGAGCAAGAAGACGACGACGAAGACCTTTCTTCCCTTCTTCCTGTCAAACGTCGTGGTCTCCGCCATCTCAAAGAACAATGGTGATTGCATTCTATTTTGTATTATTTGTATTTCTCTTCGCAATTATGCTCACTAACAACGCTCCATATCCAGGTTTTCGGACGCTTTCAACTTCCTTATACATTTGCCACAAGACGATCACGTTTGGTGTGGTTATTGGGATCTTATGGGCCCTCTTCTAGAGACATTTTACAATTATACCAAGGAGGAATCGCAAGATTCTCCTCTCAAGCTTCTATGGAAGAGAATCTCTCGAGAGATGAGGGGCTGCAGTCTGTGCATTCACAAGCATCATCAAGCACAAGAGAAATATCAAAATGAATATGAGCAGAGCTGTATCGGCCCTCTACTTGATGTGCTGCGTATGCTTGATGAAGACCGGATAACCATGCACCTAAAGGATCTTAATGATAGAATACTAAGAGGGCTGTACGATGCATCATCTCATTATGGAGAAGTTGTTAGTGTCATGTTTGAGGTGGTCTATCTTGCTTTTCCCTTTTCCTTACCCATACCATGCTTGTGCTGTTAAATTTGCATCTTCAATGATCTTTAGTAGTGATGATAGAATGCTCTTAAACAACTTGCATAAGATGTTAAATTTGCATCTTCAATGATCAACCACTTCTCACAAATCAACACCGACGTGTAGTTCTTTAGTAGTGATGTATCTTGGAACACACTTTTTATGTCCTCCTCATTAATCGTGTTCTTTAATGAAGGTTTTGATGTTCCCAATCTTGCTCAATGACCAATATTTGGCCACTGAGTTTCAAAGTTTTATTGAAGCCATTGATGATTCTCATGATTTGGCATTAGATGGACACCAACAATACCCGGTATTAGTCTCATGATTATTCTATTTGTTTTTGTTTTTGTACAAACTCTTTCTAGTACATCGTTTTGCTTCTCAGCAGCATTCAAATTGATCATCCTCTCTCTTTTTTTTTTCCTTATTATTTGTCAGGGAGTGTACGCATTGCTTTTCTTAAAGAGTAGAAGAGTTCGATCTATAGGCATTCGCTTGGCTGGACGCATGAGTAAACTGAGGTGCCTTTTCCCCCCCTTCTATTGGCAGTTTGCTATATTGTGATACTTGTCCTTTTGCCATTCAGTTCATATAATTAATTTTTGTTTTCTACACATATGATTGATGAGTTTTTAGTGTGTGGTTTTATGGGTGGTGAGAATGGAGGTATTTCTTGAAGGTAGCGTTATTCTAATTTGTTATAGAAAATGATCTGTTTCTAGAGTTTCTACATTCTAAATCTAAACCACTTAACCCTATGGAAGAATTATGTACCTTCCCTTTTTATTTTGTGTAGGAGATCAGCAGACTTGGATCCATTGCAGCATTTACTCAGGAGATGCATCTACATATTGGAAACTGAAGGCGTGGAAGAACCTATTGAGACTTCAAGGCCAAGGGTGCAATTGGACCAAATAACTGTATGGCTTGGAATGAAAGCATTGTAGGAAACAGCTGGTTTTATTTCTGAATATGTGTAAACATGTATATGTTTTGTAGCATTGATTTGGTCCATTCTGCATTTTTGAAGGGTGGGGTTTCTAGAGCCTCAAGCACTTGAAGAAGGAATTTTGGATCGGTATCCCATTTTTCTCAGCATTGTGCTAAATCATATTAGTGATGATTCATTTGAGTTTTCTTATGCGGTTAACTGTCTCAGACTACTGTTTGAGAAGCTAGGTATCCGACCCCTCAACATTTTCTAATTTTTCTATGTCCCAAAACTATGGGGACCTCCTGATTTGGTATTTATGTTACATAGGTTGTAAACTTTGGTTGAGGGCAACACTATCTCCTAGTGTTATGAGAAATACACTTCTTGGTCAGTGCTTCCATACCAGAAATGAGAAAAGCCACAAAGAAATTTTTGATCTTTTCAAACCTTTTCTGCAGGCATGATCTGATATTTTTTTGACATTCTCTTTCTCTACTTTTTTTTTGTTTCAACCATATGGACAATTTAGTGGTATAATATGATTCTATATAAATCCTACCAGTCTCTTGAAGCTCTGCAAGATGGAGAACATGAAAAACAGAGAAGGCATTTTCTTTACTTTCTCCTGCATCAAGTGCCTGTGAGTAGTAATTTTAGCACGCTGATGCGGAAAAAGGCTAGTCAGGTTGCTTTCCATCTTCTATGGCATGTGCTGGCGTGATAATCTTTGGCTCACGTAATATTTATCTCTCTAACACTTCTCTTGTTTATGTAGATAGCTTTTCTCATTGTTCTCCGAGGTTACAGGATGGATCCTCCTTGTCCACCTTCTGAATGTGCACACATGTGGTTGGCATCTATCTCTTGGCAATATGTTTCGTGCTTTATTTTTAGATCCATGGATGAGTTATGTATTTTACTGGTGATTTGGACACCTAAAACCTACATGTACGCAGTGACTTACTTACTATTGATTATTCCCTCATCTCCTTGATGCCATTATGCAGGGGCCCTTCTCTTGTGTCTTCCCTAAAGGATACATTGCTTCGCAGTCCTCTGCGGCAGCCTGCAATTGATCTAATTCAGACTATTATAGTGTCTGACGCTTCAGCATTGATTTCTATAATTTTGAAGGGGCAGTTGCATCCCAGTGATAAACCCATTAGCGAAACTAGTTTTTGTGATGCAGATGATGAAGAGATTCTGTTTGGTCTCCATGGTGAAGAGAATGATACTACTTGTTGGAAAGAGTTCACATTGCAGCATAAAGTTGTCTCACAAGTAGATGGGAGCTGGATGTGTGTACCCATGCTATGGTTTGATGTGTTAGTTGAAATTGATCCGTTGGCCCTTCCGTTAAGCTTTTCCAAGGCTGTTATTTGGGCTTTATCTCGGTTTTCACTGATAGAAACTGAAAATAGCACAGAAATGTCTCTTTCTGTTCGGAATTGGTTGGTGACATGTGCTTCAGAAATATCATATCTTTTGGGGTGGAAGGTTCCATCAGGTTCTGATGATGGCGGGGATGGAACGGAGTCTAGAAACTCTATTAGAACTTCAACAATGTGCCGGCCTTTAGTCAGGACATTCAAGAGGTTAGTGGCTAGCATCACATGTTCATATCAGAGATCATGCTTTATAACTTGACATATGTGTTTTCTCTCTCTCATTCTCTCTATGTCTCTCTGTCTCTCTGTATATATGATAAAAATTTAAGGATTTCACAATGTGGTTAAAAAATACAGGTTAACTACACATTACTCTATTAGAATGGAGCAAGGAGAGCTTAGGAAACAGTGGATATGGGAGCCCATGATGAATGACAGTTTGATTCTCTTGCTTGTGGATCCTAATGATGTAATATAATAGATGATGATACCTTTTCTTTAAGAGCTGCAGATGATTGTTTTATTATTTAATATAAACTGAACTTTGACTAAACTTGGGAACAAATTTATCTCATTGTTGTAGAATGCTAGACAAGTGGGTAGGCTGATTCTTGAACAAGTTTCAAATGTGCGTGGTCTTACTTGCGGCCTGCAATTTCTGTGCTCCACACCATCCTCCTTGTTCGCCATCCTTATGGGACTGAGACATGCTCTGAAATTGGTAAAGATATATTGTCCATGTGTAATTCATCCTGTATAGAACCTATAGGATTAGCTTTGACGCAATTTTAGCTCATCGAGTAATGACTTGCCATCAAATAGAGGTTACTTGACTGGCTGACCTATGTTCCGCATCTGTTATAGTTGCATACTTCTCTGAAAGACTTCTGATTGACATAAATCCATAAGCTTCTTCTTTACCTCTGATTAGGGGCGGCAAATAATCATATTGTATTATGTGTTGATAAGACGACGACATGATAAAGATTTCTGATGACATGCAAACGCTAATATAAATGACAAATAAAGCATAAAAATTATTTAAGAAATATGGCATTACACTCTAATACTAAATATATAGCATGTTGAAGACCGTTTACAGGCCAAGATGCCAACTGTTAATTTCGGTTCGTTTGCTGGGTTGGGATGAATGTCATATGATGCAAAAAAGTTAACATCCTTAACAGTTAATAATTTCATACGAGAAAAACATATTATAAGCTTAACAGTCATCTAACATTTTTCTGCATCTTGCTTGTTTTGTGTTACTGCGTCTTGTGCGCAATTTCCAGTTGCGACACTTGTTTATGAATTTACTTACTTGTCTTTCTGTAATACAACTTATATTTTGATTAATTGTATCCAAGAGGTACTCTAGTTGCAACTCCTGATGTTCAGGAACTGGTACCAATCCAAATATCATGTTGTGCTAACGTAGTTTTAGCCAATAATTTTCAGGTTCAGCTGGATTCTGTTCAGTCTAACTTTTCGACTTTACATCACCTCTTCTTCATCTTATGCAAATCACTCAAAGAAGGGAACCCATCGTCTCTGCCCCAATCTCAGAATTTGTCAGCTGCTGCTGACATTTCACAATTTCCTTTGCAAGGTGGATTTCTGAAGCAACCTCTATTTGAATTGTCAACCATTGATGGTGATCGACATTCATCACTTATTGGCTCCACTTGGTGGAAGAAGTTCAGCTGCTTATTGTCACTGGCTGCATGGCCTTCTCTTCTGAAATGCTTAGATGGAGGCAAGGCATTCACTGATTACACAGTATCTCAGGTTCTCATAATAATAGCTAGTATTCAAATATATCCTTTTGCAAATACGTTCATTAATATTAGTTAAAGTTTGCTCGCTTTTCTCATAAAGTAGACTCATTGGGAAAACAAATGACCCTACTTTAATGGAACGGAAGCAGTAACATTTTCCATGTCTACATGGATCAGCTATGGAAATAATAGAAGTGGGTTGATAGTAGAAGAACTTAAGTCGTGCATTATCATGAACTATGACTTTTAGTTGAGATTATTACCTATCGACTTGTTTCTGCCTTTATGAATCCTTGATCAACTAAATTTATTTATGACCAGGATTCTCTGTTTGATGCGTTTACAGTAACAGTACTATGATACACCTCACTTTCTGATTTCAAAATTCAAACGACCTCTATCTGTATTGCTTAATTCTGCAATTTTATGCTACATGTTACAGTGGTAGTTGAGTACTTCTCTGAATCTTGATACAGATGACGTGTATCCGTATTCTTGAAGTCATTCCTATTGTTTTTGAAAGACATCCCAAGAATTCTGGGATAATGTTGGAAACTTTTGATAGCTTAAAGTGGCTTCATGATTTGACGGATTGGGGGAAGTCATCACTTGCTGTTGTGGTTAGGTATTGGAAACAAACATTATCTTATTTGCTCGGTCAAATAAGAGAGTTTTGCAGTGAAAAAGCTGCTTCAACAATTAGTGATATTGAAAAAATTATTTCACGTGGTGAGTATTTTACTTTGTTGTTCTCCACAATTTCAATAAAATCACTTTAGGCATGTCATACTGAAACTTTGTTTTGAGTGCAGAAATAGTTTCATTTGATGAAGTGAGCAAGCATGTTGCACGCCTTTCTGTTTTATTAAAAGAAGATTGTTCAGCATTTAATAAAACTGGTGGCTGGTTAAAATTTCCACCAGTGGAAGAGTCATTGTTAGTTGATGAAGCTAACATGACTATTCTAGATTCTGAACCATTAGTCAATTTGGAGAGAGGCGGTGTTATATGTCTTTCCGATGATGAGAAGGAATCTGTTTTTTCTGCGCATGTTGGGGTTTCTGATAATTGGTCGACTAAATCTATGTATCATGGTGCTCCGATAGTCTCATCTGAGACTGGTTCTCAAATATGTTCTTATTCTACCGATCTTGTTCAGAAAAGGAGCTCACATATTGTGACGGACGTACAAGCAGCTCAATCCTCTGTTCCAGCAGAGCCATCACAAAATAAGGGGGAGAAAATCGAACCAAGAGATGGTTTTGGTAACTCTTCCCTACCAAGGAACAATTTAAGTTTGATGAAAGTACTGGATCAAGCTGAGAATTTTAAAGAAGGAGATTCATCTAAATCTCCATTATCTTCGAGTAACAAGACCTTTCATGACTTGAATTTTCCTTATGCAAGAAAAATTGAGAAGAGTGCAAATAAAGTTCTGAAAGCTAGTGATGGAGTCATAAACGAGATAGTATGTGATACAGATGAAGATACATGGAATTTTTCATTTTTCAAACCACCAAAAACTCAGCAGTCTCAAATGATGAAGCCAAGCATTTCAGTTCCCAAACGGCAAGTTATCCAGCTTTTCTCACCTCTAGAGAGATCTGGCTCTTTAAGGCTGGGTGGTGGAATGAAAAGATTTCAGCTCCCTAGGCTTGATGATTGGTATAGACCCATTTTAGAGATGGATTTCTTTGTTACTGTTGGCTTAGTATCTGGACTTGAGAAAGACAATCAAAGTGTAGGCAAACTAAAGGAAGTTCCTGTTTGTTTCCAATCAGCTGATGGATATTTTGAAATTTTCCGGCCCTTGGTACTGGAAGAATTCAAGGCGCAATTGCGGAGTTCCTACCAGGAGATGGCTTCTTCTGAGGAACAATGCTGCGGTAGTTTATCTGTGCTGTCTGTTGAGAGGATTGATGATTTCCATGTTGTTCGTTTTTTACAAGATGAAGACCATTCACCTGGATCTAGAAGTCTCTTGGAAAATGATCTCATTCTACTTACCAGACAACCTCTACAGAACTCTACAAGTGATATTCACACTATCGGAAAGGTATTCTATACCTGAAATAGATTTTGGATAACCTTTGTATTAAGATGACTTATATGGTCTCAGCGGTCACCTAACATACATGAGAGAGGAGAGAAGGTTATAAATGCTTTCATGTTATTTAAAGCAATCATTTGTAATTACTCAAAATCCTGTCATTTCTATGCTTAACATAATGCTGTTGTATAGTTGCCTTTAAATAGTTATTTAGATGCTTGTAGTCCATGGGTAGGTTAACTATTAACTTGATGAATCTGATTGAGAGTAATTGTCCCAATATTGCTCCTCCTTTTTTTGCTTATGCTGATGCTGTGTTTGTTTCTTAGGTTGAGAGGCGTGAGAAAGACAATAAAAGAAGGTCAAATATCATAGCTATTAGATTGTATCTTCAAGCATGTCCTCGTCTCAATCGAGCTCGAAAGCTTCTTACCGAGAGGACCAAGTGGTATGTTAGTCGTATCATGTCCATTACCCCTCAACTACGAGAATTCCATGCATTGTCATCAATAAGGGGAATTCCTCTACTTCCAGTCATCTTGAACCCTGTCAATCATCGTTCTAATCGATATGAATCAGAAACTCAAAGTATGAGTGAACTCCCTCAACCTCTGCAACAAATTCTGAGGTCATCATATAATGACAGTCAGCTGCAGGCTATCAGTCTTGCAACCAGACCATTTGACTTAAAGAAGGATTTTGAATTGAATCTTATACAGGGGCCTCCAGGTTTGTGGTTATTCATTGTGCTATACCCTATTTATTGTCTTTTTTGTATTTCTGTTTTACTATCAAAATTGTGGGGTTCCCCCTTCATATTCTTTATGCTTGAACTTTGCACCAGGAACTGGAAAGACCCGAATAATACTGGCCATTGTTAGTGGTTTGCTTGCTCTCTCTCAAATGAAAGATTCCCAAAGATTAAGAAATGGTGGATCAGCTTGTACTAATAACTCTAGCACTAGTCAAAGGATCAGTCAGTCAGCTGCAATTGCGAGAGCCTGGCAGGATGCAGCATTGGCTAAACAATTAAATGAGGACTTGGAAAAGAATAACAACTTCACAGGAAGCTGCAGTAGGGGCCGAATCCTCATTTGTGCTCAATCAAATGCTGCAGTTGATGAGCTAGTTGCAAGGATATCCAATGAAGGTCTGTACGGTTGTGATGGACAGAGGTACAATCCATATCTTGTGAGAGTTGGTAATGCAAAGACAGTCCATTCAAATTCTCTTCCCTTCTTTATCGATACACTTGTTGACAATCATTTAGGGGAAGAAAAAAGGATCGCATATGATGAAAAGAGTGGGACTTATGCAGATTCTTTAACCATAATGCGTGCTAATCTAGAAAAGGTAGTAGAGCAGATAAGATTCTATGAAGCCAAACGGGTTAGCTTGGATGAAGAGGATTCTGAAATTAAAAATCTTGCAGAAAAAGATTTTGAAGATGGAAAGATATCTTCTGATGCTGAATTAAAAGGAAAGCTAAGGCAGTTATATGAAAAAAAGAAAGCCATGTATACAGATCTTGCCAGTGCCCAGGTGAGAGAGAGGAAAGCCAACGAGGAATTAAGAGCCCTAAGACATAAAATTCGGAATGCTATCCTGAAGGAGGCTGAAATTGTGGTTACTACACTAAGTGGTTGTGGTGGAGATCTATATGGGGTTTGCTCTGAATCTATAT
Organism: Leonotis leonurus; assembly: GCA_026898415.1. Classification (NCBI taxonomy): domain Eukaryota; kingdom Viridiplantae; phylum Streptophyta; class Magnoliopsida; order Lamiales; family Lamiaceae; genus Leonotis; species Leonotis leonurus. The sequence goes on along the minus strand of JAPKLX010000180.1, from coordinate 443,172 downwards.
CAAGCCATAAATTCATCAATGCATCTGAAACAGCTCTGTTTGATGCTGTTGTGATTGATGAAGCTGCTCAAGTAATTCATTTTGCTTTGCTGTCTTGTCTTATCTCTATAATTTTCTCTATCTTCACTTATCATTGTATATCTTTCCTTTTGTGAGTTTCAACTATATTTCTTTTTTTACTATTTCTTTCTGCTAAAGGCCCTGGAACCTGCCACTTTGATTCCACTTCAGCTCCTAAAATCAAGGGGAACCAAATGTATAATGGTAAGTATTTGATTGATCATTTGTAATTTTTTCTATTTTGATCTCTCTTAGAATCAGTAAATATATTTCCCTTCTTTTTGGATAGGTCGGTGACCCAAAGCAGCTTCCTGCCACAGTTTTATCTAATGTTGCCAGCAAATACATGTTCCAGTGCAGTATGTTTGAAAGACTGCAGAGGGCAGGTCATCCTGTAATCATGCTCACCCAACAGGTAGTCCAAATCTATGGTGGATATTTTTATGAGAATTTTCTCATTCCACTTTTAAGTCTGGAAGACTAATAATCTGCGTCAAAGCCTATGGAATATACTTTTGCTGTAGTCAGGAGCTGTTGTGATATTCTTTTGTTTTATCAAACAGTTGACTTTGGCTTTGACAATGGATTTCACACTGTAGATTTGTGAATCGACATGGCGAAGTGATTTCTACTAACACCTTTTTGTTTAATAGTCCAAGGACTATCTTGATTATGACGGGTTGAAAGGATTGTCCTCAGTTGCACGAAAAAAATAATTCATTGATCTACTTTGATTGTTGAAGGTGCCAAGAGATGAACAATTAGTGGGGCAGATTCAAGTGCAAGGGTCATGTAACTTAGTTCGATAAGAATCAATATGTAAAATGTAGTTCATCTCTAAGGTTACCATTATAATGGAACATTGATTAGGATCTGAAGATACATAGGTCTAATTTCTCTCTTTCTGATAACCGTGGTTCAAACTGTTGAAAGTTAATAATTACTGAAAAAATTGTCAGCATATTAGGGATTTTGCTTCTATTTTATTCTTTTAACTTCTAGTTGTTTGTTTATGCTTGCCTTGTCCCTCTGCATTATACTAATTGGGGATTTATTTATTAAATTATCAGTATAGGATGCATCCAGAGATTTGTAGGTTTCCTTCTTCGCATTTCTATGAGGGGAAATTGGAAAATGGAGGTCAGATATCTGGCCGAGCTGCATCCTTCCATGAGACTTGGTGCCTTGGGCCATATAAATTTTTTGACATCACTGATGGTTTGGAGCTCCGTGGTAAGAACACTGCATCACTTTCCCTGTATAATGAGTCTGAGGCTGATGCTGCCGTTGAAGTGTTACAATTTCTTAAAAAAAGGTATCAAATCTTTCAGCTCTTGCATTCTCATTTGTCAACAACTTATTAAATCAGGACAATGTTATTTTGACAGTTATCCATCAGAATTTTGGGGTGGAAGAATTGGCATCATAACACCTTACAAGCGTCAATTATCACTTTTGCGTTCACGGTTCACCAGCGCATTTGGCCATGCTATTACCACTAATATGGAATTTAATACAGTTGATGGTTTTCAAGGTCGAGAAGTTGATATCTTGCTACTTTCTACTGTTAGAGCATCTGGTTCCTGTGATGAAGCACCTGGGTTGCACTCTAGCAATATTGGATTTGTTGCCGATGTTAGACGGATGAATGTAGCTTTGACTAGGGCTAAGTTCTCTCTTTGGGTTTTTGGTAATGCAAGAACGTTACGGAAAAACCAGAACTGGGCAGCTCTTTTAGAAGATGCAAAACAAAGGAATTTGCTAGTATCTGCCAGAAAGCCGTACAGCTCAATATACAATTTCTGTTCAGCAAACAGATCAAGTGAAGGAAACTTCTTGACTACTCAGTTTGAGGAAGATGAGCGGCTCAATGCTGCAATTGGATGTATTGCTGCTCAGAAAGCTGTTAAGCATACTTCTAAAAGGAAGAGAAAATGCATGAGGACTGAACTGGAGAGCATTTGTAATGATGAAGAAGTTTCATGTTCGAGGAAGGATGGTGCAATAAATGTCAAAAGAAGCAGCAGAGATGGAAGCAGAACAAAATTTTCTGAGGCCCAGGAGGTGGGCTCTGATAAAAATAAAAATAATGATGACAGAGTATTGAAAGTTGCAATGTTGGAATTGCAAGAAAATGAAGAGAAGAATGATATAAGGCCGGCATTCAGAAACAAGGTTATGAAGGATAATAACAAGCAAATTAAGGTTCTAAGAGATGATGTTGCAAAGAGAATCAATAATGATAATGTAAGGATACATTCAACAATTACTGGAAAAGTAAAGAGTAGAATTCAAAAGCACACGAGACCTGTTGCAGATGAAGTGAAATCTAAAACTATCAAGCATGATAAGCGGCAAGATGTGAAATTTGGTTCATTATCCTCCGAGAAAAGAGTCATGGATAGGGGTGAATGTTCTTATCAAGCTGAACTGCTGAATGATACAATAAACAAAAGGAAACAACAACGTGAAGCTATTGATGCCCTTCTTTCTTCAGCTCTTATATCATCGAAGAAGCCAGAATCAGTGGTGAAATCATCCATGAAAAAGGGTCTTCCAACAACTAATACCAATAAACCTCACAAGCGAAGAAACGGTAAGTACTTTTTCTAAGGATTGCAAATTAAATTTCCCTAGTTAAGTTCTGTTACAAAGGTATGTATCTCTAGTAGAATAAGTTTTACTTTTGATTGGAATGTAATAAGGTTGCTGATGTACTTTTGCTAGGAGGTTAGCAAGTGAGTCTGTTCTTTTAGTTTTTCTTATCATGCAATTACTTGTTTCCATTATGTAATTCATGTTTCCAGTTAGTGTTCACAACTCAGGAAGCATTGTTGCATGGAAACCTTATGGTTAACTTAATGCCCCCGTCGCCTACAAACAGACATTTTCTGACATTGTATTCTAAGATTCATGATTTTTCTGAGCAACACCTGTATATATTAACCATGTCGAAAAGTTATATAGGTTTTCCAAGAAAAAGAACTGAACTTATGTGCTTTTAGTTTTTCTTGTGAATAATTGATTTATTTGTCTGCAATTACCAGATTTATGAATGTTGGTTTGTTTGCCTGGGAAGGAGTTAAAGAAGGGTTGGAGACCTCTGTAAAGGAAGATGCTATGTGCTAAAAGGCTGTATGAATTGGTATCTGACCATGTGCCGATAAATAAATGGATTTTTAGAAGGTTAGTGGAAATAACTTTGTTGACCTAGTCTCTGTGTGTATGTATGTATAGCTTCTTGTTTCCTATTCTGGTTTGATTTTGTGGATAGTGAAGCTATTTTGAACGGTAAGAAGCAGCAAATGTTTCACCTGGTTGTTTTGTTCATTAGTTTAAGTTGTGTGTTCCCCACTCGCAGAGAACATTTTTTGGTGGTATGATTGAATATGATGCATAATAGGCAAAATTGTATTGAGGAATAGGAGTAATTGACAATTTTCAATTGTGATTGTGCGTGGTTCAACTGTCTTCTATGTGTATTGCAATAGAAGCAAAGAAGGATAAGGTATTATTGTTGTTGGGAGATGGTTCTGGCCGTGACCTCACTTCACAGAAGATCTGATTTTGTTGAGAATGGATGAGTATCTGCTTCTGCTCACAAATGGAAACCAAAAGAGCGACCTAACCCCGTCTCTCTTAACAAAATGGATGAGTATCTGCTTCTGCTCACAAATGGAAACCAAAAGAACGACCTAACCCCCTCTCCCTTTCTCTCTCATTAATAACAATAACATTATCGATTTATCTATATGTCATGCTCATAACTACACTGTTCTATCTCATTTGTCATTCTCATTTTGCTCCCTCATCGATGACTAAATATGCTTTTCTCTCTCAAATTTTTAGGAGGTGGCTCTGGATCTGGCCGTGGCCCCACCCTAGAGAAGATCTGATTTTGTTAAGAATGAATATCTGCTTCTATTCACAAATGAAAACCTAAATCCTCTCTCTTTCATCAATAACTGTAATACCTTATCGATTTATTTCTACATCATGCTCATAATTATACCATTCTATCTCATTTATATCTATATGTAATGCTCATTAATTTCCATCATCTATTACTAAATATGCTTATCTCCTACTCTCGTCTATAACAGTAATACCTTATCGAGTTATCTATATGTTATGCTCATAACTACACTATTCTATCTCATTTATCTACATGTCATGCTCATTTCGTTCCCTCATAGATTACTAAATATGTTTCTCTCCCTCTCATATTTCTTTGAGGTGGCTCTAGCTCTGAAAGTGGTCCCGCCCCACAGAAGATTTGATTTTGTTGAGAATAGATGAGTATTTGTTTCTTCTTAGAAATGGAAATAAAAGAGCGACCTAACATCTCTCTTATCAATAACAGTAATACCTTATCTATTTATCTATACGTCATGTTTATAACTACACAGTTCTATCTCATTTATCTAAAGTCAGTCATTTCGCTCCCTCATCGATTACTAAATATGCTCATCGCCCCCCCTATCTCTCATCAATAACATGAATATCTTATTAATTTATCTATATACGTCATGTTCATATTTACACCGTTTTATCTCATTTGTCTATATGGCATGCTCATTTCTATCCCTCAACGATTACTAAATATACTTCTCTCTCTCTCATATTGTAGTAAGGTGGCTCTAGCTTTCACCGTGCCCCCAACCCAAAAAAGATATGATTTTGTTGAGAATGGATGAGCACATGTTTCTGCTCACAAATGGAAACCAAAAGAGCGACCAATCTTCTTTCTCTCTTTCATTAATAATAATAATATCCATTGTTGTAAGAAACGTTTTTGAGGTCCGCCTCGCCAAAAAAGAACCTCGAGGCCTAAGCACTGGAAGCCCTAAATGAGGTTTACACCTTTTGGGTTTGAGGCGTACGCCTCGAGGCAGCCGAGGCTTAAGCCTCGAAATCAGTTTTTATTGGATTTTGAATCCTGATTTTTTGGGCCTTTTTCAATTGAAAATAATTTTAAATTAATAAGGCTAGTAAACAATTAAATATAAACCCATTAAAACCCAACCTTAATTGAATAAAAAACATAAAACAAAATTATACCAATTAACTTAAATAAGAACATTAGACATTAGAGAATTGACATGAATGAGAGCAAGAACATTAGACATTAGAGAATTGACATGAATGAGAGCAGAGGAGGAAAAAAGAGTCATGAATTTGATTGATGATGAGGAAAAACTTGATTGGGAGGATGAGAACAATGAAAATGTTGAAGGGTCTAATGGTGTTGACGATGAGTTCAATTTGGATTAGATGGTATTATGACTATGGCGCTTGATTAAGTATTTAAGTTTAGTCTCATCGTATATGCTTTGAACATGTAATGACACTAATTGTAAGGATTTAAGATTTCTATATTTTTTAATTTAATATTGGTAGCCGGAGAATTAGTTGGTTGTTGCACTATGTGAAAAATGAATCCATCAGTGCAAGTTTCTTCTCTGAATACTAAGTTATTGTCTTTTATGTGAGACTTGACATTATATTGTTGGGGTAGTGATAAAATGACATAATGTATGAGACATAATGTGTGAATTTACAAATTTAACCAATTTATCAATTTATGGTTTAATTATTATAATTATTAAGATAAATCGAGTTTCTCATTTATAAACGTGTAGGAGATTCATGAAGCAAGAAAAACATCCTCTAAACACAATCTTAATTCTTTTCAAATTATTCAAACAAATCTTCTAGAACATTGATAATGTCACTTTGAAATTGGAAATCTTAAAGCATTAATTAAAAAGAAATTATTTATTTTCAAAAAACATCTCTCACATTTGTTTTATGAATATTCAATTTAATAAAATATATTTAATTATTATAAATTATGATTCTTTGACAACATATTATCTATTTATAGAGGTTTTCAAAAGAAATTGAATCGTCAGAACTAATTCGTAATCGGACCGTAACTAGTAGTTTCGGGAATCGTAATCGTGTTTGTTGGTTTAATTTTGAACCATAACCATGTAGAAAACGGTTTGGTTATGATTCTAAAAATATGAAACTGAGGTGTGACGGTTCAAAATTTTACCGTCAATTCTTAACCGTAACCTCAATTTTTTTTACCTAATTCAATTTATTTCTTATATTATAAAAAATATTTTTTTATAATTCATAACAATACATTAAAACTTATAAATACATTATTAATAAAATAAAATAATACTCCCAACTAGCTTGAGTCGTATTCCTTTTTGGGCCATCCCAACTAGCTTGAGTCATTTCCTTTTTAGGAAATCTTTATTACACACACAAATTTAAATAATATATATTTTTATCATCACTTTATACTTTAAACATACACTCAACATACACTCCTTAACTCCTTAATTTCCATGCCGAAAAGAAATGCCTCAAGCTAGTTGGGACGGAGGAAGTAATTAAACTTCAAATATTGAAGTTGAAAATCAATAATACTTCATGGTTTCATGGAATGATTAAGTAATAATTTATTATTTTGTAATTATAATATTTTTAAAATTAATAAATAGAATAATATTAAAACTCTCAAAAGTTAAATGATGTTTTGCATTAATATGTAATAAAAAAAAATTAATTAAAATTTTAAAAATTTCAAATATATTACCCCTTCCGTCTCAATAAACATGACATAAAACTTTTGGGCACGATTATTAAGAAGAATGTAGAAAGTAGTGTAAGAATGATAGATGTGGTAGGGTCCACACTTTTTTAAAGGAATAACTTTTATTATTTTAGAAATGTGTCAAGCTTAGTGGGACGTCCAAATAAGAGAATTGTGTTAAGTTTAGTGGGATGGAGGGAGTACTATTTTTTTGACAGTTTCAGTATCGTAATTGGCGGTTTGGAATTGTAATTGGAACGGTCTTACACGGTTCAGTTCCAACCATAAATCATCATAACGGTTCGATTCCAATTTGAAATTTTTGGAACCATAACCCGTCAATTCTATTACGATGTAGTTCTAAACCGTACCCATGAAAACCTCTACCTATTTAAAAAATTATTTACAAAAGAACAATAAATTTAATACAAAAAAGGGAAAATGATTTTAAAATACACGAACTTTTGCCGTTTTATTAATTCTAACACGAACTTTAAAAATTATTGATAATACACAAACTTTGTAACTTACTCAATTTATGACATATAGTTGACTTTAAGTGAAATTGAAGTTGACATGACATATTTTATCCTACGTGGGCGAGACACATCTCCACATTAAATAAATATGCCATGAATTGTCAATAATTTTTTAAAGTTCGTGTTAGAATTAATAATACGACAAAAGTTCATGTATTTTAACATCATTTTCCCTATTATTTAAGAAAAAATATTATTATGTCATCTTTAAAATGTAAAACGACGTCGTATTGTGTCCTACGTGGGTAAGACACAGCTCCACGTCAATGAATTATAATATCCCAACGTGTTGTTATTTTTATTAGAGTAACCTTAATTTCCATTATATATATATATATATATATAATGATCCAGGTCACTTCCTATTTTATATCTATCACTTTTTATATGAACTACATCCTCTCTCTCTCTCTCTATATATATATATATATAACTCTTATATAAGAAATGCATATTATGTATTATATTGATGCATTACACGTAATATACAATGTCATAACATTATGATGATTTTTTTATTAATTAACTAATACATTATAATTTCAATGTACGTATTTTATGTATTTTATGCATTATAATTCATTGACGTGGAGGTGTGTCTCACCTACGTAGGACACAATACGACGTTGTTTTACATTTTAAAGATGACACAATAATATTTTTTCTTAAATAATAGGGAAAATTGTGTTAAAATATACGAACTTTTGCCGTATTATTAATTATAACACAAACTTTAAAAAATTATTGACAATACATGACATATTTTATTTGACGTGGAGTTGTGTCTCGCCCATGTAGGATAAAATATGCCATGTCAGTTTTGATTTCACTTAAAGTCAACTATATGTTATAAATTGAATAAGTTAAAAAGTTTGTATATTGTCAATAATTTTTTAAAGTTCGTGTTAGAATTAATAAAACGGCAAAAATTCGTGTATTTTAAAATCATTTTCCCTACAAAAAATGAAAAGTAGAAAAATAGGCAAGATAAAATATTTATATATACATATAAAAAAAAGAAAATAAAATACTAACTTGGAATTACATTTAGTCGCTCACCCTTAGTCACTAGCATATCAATCTTCGTTTAATAACTTGTTACTTTATATTTAGAATTAAATATGTAATACTTGTATTGTTAAATTTATATAAAACTTGTTTTAATTAGAGTTTATAAGATATAAAAATCATAATTCTAAATAATTAAACTTGTCTTAATTAGAGCCTATAAGATATAAAAATCATAATTACAGTTAATTAATGAGATATGAAATAATCTTTCCATAATTCAAATAAAAGGATATACATATAATAATAATTTTCGAATTTATATAACATTTTAATAAACTCTCCTAATAAATCATTTATGTCTTGAGAGTCTCCACATTATTTTCCATATTGTTGTATGTAAATTTGCTTACTTAGAAAAGGAGGTCATTTCTCCTTAATAGTTGGAATAATATGAAAATGTTTAAGTAGGTGTCATTTAGTATACATATAAGAACATTTATTGTTGCATTTCATAGTTTAAGAACATGTAAGAATATTTATTGTTGCATTTTAACATCTAAAAACACTTTAGAACATTTATTGCTGCATTTGAAAATTTCAGCATTTAAGAACATCTAAGAATATTTATTGCTGCATTTCAGTATTTAAGAACATTTCAGAAGACTTATGAACACTTATGAATATTGTTACATTTAAGAACACTTACAAACATTTATTGCTGCATTTCAACATTTAATAACATTAATTGCTGCATTACAACATTTAAGAATATTTGAATGAGTAGTTTAATGCCTACTAAAGCTTGATTACATTGTGCACAAATATCAATTGATTTCCATACCTTGTTAACTAAACAATTTCTGATCATTTCATTCGTTATGTAGTTAACGGCTTTTGTCTCCAATGTACATGTTGGTCCATTTTTGCTTGATCTCTATACTGCCACTTTTTCTGTGAAAGGGTAGATCCCTATCTTTCCATCAAATAAAATTGAACCATCATTTGCAAATATAGACGCATACTGCACACATGAACATCACTTTAGTGATGAATTTTTTTATTTCTACAACTTCTATGTGGTTCTGCTTTGGTTGAAGTAAGATAAAACTTGTGTGTTCCTCTAGTGATGTAAAACCATTTTTTGTCTATGTGAACAATGTTTTGCATGCTCTTAAAACTTAGGACATTAAGAATTCTATCTAGTTCTATTGCTTCTAAAGAAAACCTAAGTCTAAGCAGTTTATTTGGGGCAGTAAGATCAGGCTTTATAGCACTAGCGTGAGCTCTGATCAAACCACTTTTAATCCATCTTCCCACTGTACTTTTTGAGCAACTTATGCCAACTGCCAATTTCCTTATGGTTCCTCTTCTATGAAGCTTTATACTTGAAATCAACTCCAAATCTACTTGCACTCTTCAACCTTGTCTTATGTTTAACTTACCACTTTCTAAGAGCATTGCCTCACCTCTTTCGTGTGCTTGCCTTGCAGTTGCCAAATTCGTTGGGCAGTGCATTGAGTGCTCGGAATTTGACGACAACTTCGTCAATCCGCCCTCTTTGTAGCTTTCCATTGATGCATCCATTGAAGAGAATTCTGGAGAGAATTCATCTATGCCCGAGCTACCAGAGTCCTGACCAATCTGAGCCATATCTTCAATGCAATTTGCTTTAGATCGACCTTTGGATGTTTTTCCACTCAAATATTTTTGTTTATACCAATCAGGAAATCCATGTATTTTAAAACACTCTTTGTCCTCATGTCCATATACCTTACAGTGATTACAAAAGAGTTTAGCCTTCTCTTCCTTAGTTGGCCTTCCTCGTTGTGCCTGTGACTTGTGTTGATCAGTAGATAGAGAAGTAGTGAGCATGATTTTGCCAGAAGTTATGAAATCTACACCACCATCAGAAATCATCCTCTGATCTTCCACTTGAAGGAGCAAAGAATATGCTCTATTCACCGAAGGTAATGGTTCCATGAATAAGATCTGATTCTTGGCAGATTCAAAAGATTCATTAAGTCCCATCAATAACTGCATGAGTCTCCTTTCTTCCTCTTGTTTAACATACTCCTTATGAGCACCACAACAACAGTCAGGGGGTACCACAAGCATCTCAAGTTCATTCCAAAGACCACTTAATATATTGTAATAAGCCAATAAGCTGAGATTGCCTTGAAGAACTGAAGTAGCCTCTCTTTCTAGTCTAAACCTCTTAGGACCATTCTTACGACCAAAACGTTGATGAATAGAGTCCCAAAGTTTTCTAGCACTGCTGATTTTATTAAAGGCATTAACTATGTCTTTAGAGATGGAATTGAGGATCCAACATGATACCATATAATCAACTTTCATCCAATCTTCATAATAAGGAGATGTAGGAGGGGGTTCCTCTATGGTACCATTAACTAAAGGAAATTTACTCATAGCAATCAACGCACGAGTTACATTTCTACTCCAATTAAGATAGTTATCGGGAGTAAGTGATGAAACACCTAATTGACATTGAACGAATTTCAGCTTGAAGAATTAAAGGCTGGTCATAGTGTGGGAAATGAAAATGTAATTGAAGAAAGAAATGAAAACAAAAAATTAGATGTTTCTGAAGACCCAATTGACATTGAACGAAGAGAGAAAGTTAAAGATGCCATGCTTCACGCTTGGAGTTCCTATGAAAAATATGCTTGGGGACATGATGAACTGCAGGTGTGGTTTTATATGTATTTGCGGCTCTTCAAGAATTGATAACGTAAGCTCTATAAAATAATAATATCGTCTAATCAAATTATCAAGAAGATTTTTTATTTATAGAGAGTATTCATAATTCATCAGACAGCTCAAAATTTGTTATGTGTAATTAACATAACCAAAAGACTGGGAATCTGTCATGTCATGTGTATCAACACTTAGAAAATAATATTTGAAATTTAATTATATTTTGTCAAATGAAAATATCTGAAAATTTAACTTAAGCTATTAGACCTAAACTGGAATCAGCAAAATTGTTGCACAGTAGAGATTATTATTTATATTGATAATTAATGTATAAACATTCTACTACAAGAACTTTTGTTGGAACTATATATATTTATTAGTGGTCCCCTTGTGCTTCAGTTTTAGGACTGCATCCTGATAGTGTCTGCCCTGGAGTGTTTTAGTTGGCTTATATGCATACTGTGCTATTATTTGTGCAATTTCATATTGTAATCATCTTTTGAGTAATTTGTGGTAGACAAGGTTATGATTTTCTTTTTCTCCAATCTGTGTATTGATGGGAATATATGGTTGTCAGCCTCAAACGAAGAATGGTGTTGATAGCTTTGGTGGTCTTGGAGCGACACTAGTTGATGCTCTTGACACGTTATACATAATGGGATTAGATGAGCAGTTCCAAAAAGCTAGAGAGTAAGTTCAGCATCCACTTTATGGGTTAATATTGTGACCAGTTGGGTGGTTTTTCTATCTATACATGTAGAGTTGATAAAAATTTAATAGGAACATGAGCATCAGTAAAACCTAAGCATGCCATGAGATATAAAGATTAATCTGAAGTAGTATATGGCTCTTTCTAAAATAGAATCTTGAAATCCATGTATGTTTCCTAAATATTGATCAATAGAAGCATGAAATTATGTTTGTCCTTTCACCATTCAAGATTTACATGACCATAGCCGTCTCAACATCAGGACCTTAAATTAGAGATCAGTTAACTTAATATGGGATTAGTGAGATGAAAATTTATTGCTTTCTGAATTCTGTGTTTTTCAATGTAAATACTTGATTGAAGTATTCATTTTTTTGGGTGCAACATCACTGTTTGTTCCTATGATTCTTGATCCTACAATTTTTTTATGGCAGCTGGGTTGCAGAGTCCCTGGTTTTTGATAAGAACTATGAAGCCAGCGTCTTTGAGACTACCATAAGGTTGCTATATAAGGTTTAATATGTCTTATATTCCTCTAGTTGATCTTCTTACCTGAATTAGACCTAAAAGACTGCTAATTAATCAATCATCATTTCATAAAAAGGAAAAGAAACATCCTGAATGATGTACATACTCTTGTGATGTGACAATCCAGAGTCGTTGGTGGGCTTCTCAGTGCATATGATCTATCTGGAGACACACTTTTCCTTGAAAAAGCTAAGGATATTGCTGACAGGCTGCTGCCTGCATGGGATACTCCTTCTGGCATCCCATATAATATTATTATCTTGGCCAATGGAAATCCACATAATTCTGGGTGGACAGGGGTAACTTATATTATACTCCCTCCGTCCTATTAAACATGGCACATTGTATATTCAAATGAGTGTATAATAATACAACGTGCCATAAATAATGGGACGGAGGGAGTACGTTTCTTTGCTAATAAAATATCCGTGATTCTAATGTAAGATCTTGCACGAATGTGCTGATGATTTTTAGTGTATTCTTATTTAGGGTGACAGCATTCTGGCTGATTCTGGCACTGAGCAGCTTGAATTTATTGCTCTTTCTCAAAGGACAGGCGATCCCAAGTATCAGCAGAAGGTCTACATATAGATTCCCATATATTATTTTTATCCCCATTTTTATTATGGACAATCAGTGCATATTTTAATGTACAAGTAACCTTCATTAAAGCATTACGTTTATGGGGCACATATATATATATATATATAATTTCAGGTTCCAAATCCCATGCACACAGATTTCACATTCCAGTTAACGCTTGAGAATTCTCTTTCCTATAATTTATTGTCATCTTTCAGGTGGAAAATGTCATTCTAGAGCTAAATAAAACCTTTCCTTCTGATGGTTTGCTTCCCATATATATTAATCCACACAAAAGGATCTAGATCGTATTCAACCATAACTTTTGGAGCCATGGGGGACAGGTATGCCATTTACATCCAAGCAGAAATCAATTATGAATGTCAGAGGTGATGTATTATGATGTTTTCTAACATTTTGATGAAGGGCACAAATTGTGCAGTTTTTATGAATACTTACTCAAGGTCTGGATACAAGGAAATAAAACCACCTCAGTCAAGCTTTATAGGTAATTATCTAAAAAACTGTTCTGTCTGTCTGTCCCAGTAGACATCGACACACATATTTGTACATATCACAGGTTTAGAAACTATATGGCAGCCTTAGGTTTTGATTGGAGAATTTTCTGAGCAGCCACTATAACATATATTCCTAACAGGGAAATGTGGGAGACATCAATGATAGGCCTTGAAAGCTTGGTGAGGAAAACAATGCCATCTTCTTTTACTTATCTCTGTGAAAAGATTGGAACTTCTTTCATAGATAAGGTGGGGTTTTATAGTTGACAGCAATAAGTCCATAACAATTTCTCAATGCATGACTTTGAATAAATTATCTCATTCATTAAACATTTGTAGATGGATGAGCTAGCATGTTTTGCACCAGGTATGATAGCATTGGGCTCTTCAGGTTATGCTCCTGATGAAGCCAAGAAATATTTATCTCTGGCTGAGGAGGTAAGCAGACCATATTCCCACTTAAGCTTCTTGAATGATAGGCCTGTCAGGTAAAGTGTCAATAACTCTTTTTTATTGGATAATTTTGCAGCTAGCTTGGACCTGTTATAACTTTTACCAGTCTACTCCAACGAAACTGGCTGGAGAAAACAACTTTTTCAATTCAGGGCAGGTGGGTTATAAAATATATCAAGAAACAATGGAGCAATAGGGATTTTTTTCTCTTTCTTATTTTTTATTTATTCTGCTTCTTATATTTTAGGATATGAGCGTTGGAACATCATGGAACATATTAAGGCCAGAGACAGTTGAGTCACTCTTCTACCTCTGGCGCTTGACTGGAAATAGGACATATCAAGAGTGGGGATGGAATATATTTCAAGCATTTGAGAAGAACTCCTGCACAGAGTCTGGATACGTCGGATTAAAGGATGTGAGCGTTCTTGACTTCTGAACTATTTTTTTTGTCCCTCGACTCTTATGATCATATATGAGTAAGTATTTTATCTGTTTCCAATGGCATTGGGATCCCTTTGTCTCATGGAGTTGGTATGTGTAGTCACTCCTATAAAACTGGATATTCAGGAATATGCAATCTTCTCTTATTTATATTATGATTGGGTGCTGCAAGAGCTGTATTTATATGCTTGGAGTCTTCTGAAATGACATTTTATTCCATATGTTCCCAATCATACCTGACTATTTGGTTGCATCCCAGGTTAACACTGGAGTAAAGGATAACATGATGCAAAGCTTTTTCCTAGCAGAGACACTGAAGTATCTGTACCTTCTCTTTTCACCTTCTTCAGTTATTTCACTTGATGAATGGGTTTTTAACACAGAAGCGCACCCTATACGAATCATGACCCAGCATGATCAGGTTGGAAAGTTAGGAATCTCCGATGGTGAACAATTAGAAACTCGTTCACGTGCCAGAAGAGAAGGTCGTTTCCATGGCAATTAGGTGACTTTTAGATGTATTTTATTGCGTATCATATAGGATATAGCTCAGTAAGCCATACTCCAATATCTACCAGAAGTATTGAGGAGCACAACAAAATTAATCGACCATATGAAGATACACCATGCAGAATAATTCAGGCTCATACAGATATTTCTTTGCGCATTGTGTGGCTTGATTGAGTTACCCCTTATATTATAATAGCTTTTGATTTGTAACATAGATTGATAGGAAAATGTTGTTGAAATGTGCCTTTTTGTATGTTAGTGCGAAATTTCTAGTGCAGATTCACTGGCTAATGTTCTATCACTGCTGATCCTTTATTTATGTGGTGTTTATAATTGCTTTAAGTTAGTTCAATTTGATTTCTACATCAACCAACCTAACATTCTAACAAATAACATAAAAAAATTTTCTAACAACTTTGAATCTTTAAATATCAATACGTTTGATATTTGCCTGTGGCGATTAAATTCATTAGTTCTTTTTATTAGTTGGTATTTACACTTGGACAAGACGTGGACTTTCTATTAAACTTTGAAAGTAAACATTACAAAAGAGTGGAGGTTTGGGAGTTCTGTATTTATTTTCCGAATTTATTGTGATGCCATTTTCTCCAAATTTGCATTTTGTTAAGAGTCCAACTATTGGCAGATGAAATAACAACATAAGGTAGAGTTGGCGCTTAACTTGATCCAAAAGAAGAAGTGCAATCTAAAAGCTAAAGGGAGAGGATGTATTGAAATCCAATCATTAATGTGGAAATTAACAATGAAAAATGAAATTTAAATTAAGACGGAAGCATGCTATTCTATTGAGAAATGGTTAGGGCTGTCAAATATCGTACCGAACTTTTCGGTAAAATACCGAATGTAAGGTATACCGAAATTTTTGGTAAGGTATGATACCGTACCGAACTTTTTGGTAAGGTAAATGTATGATTTTTCCAAATACCGAGTTATACCGTCGTATACTGTACCGATGTATATATTGATATATATATATATATATATGTATATATATGTGTGCGCGCGCATATATTTATAATATTATATTATATATATATATATTCAATTTTAAATTATAACAAAGTTATTTATTCATAAATTATGAATAATAATTAATAAATTACAAAATACACGAGTTTATTGATAATAAAAAAGATTTAACAAAAATTTATACTTATTATTTTAAATGATAATGATAAACTATAATATATATTTTGTTGTTACATAACTAAATAAGTATGATATAATTATAAGATCTACTAAATAATTTTCTAAAACGAGCATATCAATTTAAATAATTATATAATTAACTACACTAACATAAAAATTATTATAATCTAAAAATATGATTTAGGAATATAAATGTTTTACATGATCATAACTACATTTGCTTGATATTAAATATAATATAAGTTACAATATATGATTAATAAAAATATGTTTATTTTGTTATAATATATCATGCATAAATGACCAAATTAATTATGATTCTTATACCTAAATCTAGTTAGTTATATGAAAACATGATAATGTAGTTAGTTAATATTTTTCTAATTGATTATATGATATTCGTGTTTTTTCTCGAAAATTATGTTGTTAAAAATTAACGCTTAGTATATTTTTGTATACGTTAGATGTTTTCTACGTTGTTCATTATAAATAAGTTTTGGTATACTGTGAAAGAAAGTTATACTGAAATAAAGTAAGATATATCGAAAATAAATAAGTTTGGTATACCGTAAAAGAAAGGTATACTGAAGTAAGGTAAGGTATACCGAAAATAAGGTAAGATATAGGTACGTAAAAACGTCATACTGAAAGTAAGGTATACCGAAATTTATGGTAATGTTACGGTATGAAATTTTCTATACCGAAGATAAAAGTAAGATATAAGGTATGACAATTTTAGCAAGGTATACTTTATATAGCTTGTTTAATTAGAAATGATGCTGTTGAGAGTTGTGATCACATGAGCTGAAATTGAGCACTTGAAGTTTTGGACAGGTAGTGTTTTATGTTGAGGGAGCAGATCGATTGTTGATGATGAACAGATCGATTGTTCAACATGCTATCTGTTGGAGAGCAGCCCGCTGCTGTGTTTTAGCGTGAGCAGCTAGCTTCTGTGAAGTGCTGGAGCAGATCGTTTGATGGAAGTTAACTACCTGTTGGAACAGCGAGCTGTGATGGAACTGGGACAGGATATGTTAAGTTGGAACAACTAGCTGTGAAGAAGCGTAGGAAGAGCAGATCATCTGCTGGTATGCAGATTGTTTGGAGCAGATAGCAAGAGCAGAAAGTGTTTTCTGCTGGGTTGCTGTAGAAGAACAACAAGTGATTGATAGTGGAACAGATTGTTCACTAACAGCGGGAGCAGCCCGCTGCTGTGGTTTTAGCGGGAACAGCCCGCTGCAGCAAAGTTTGGTGAAACAGATTGTTCACCAAGGGCAGCCCGCTGTGGTGAGGTTTTGATGGAACAGATAGCGAAGTGCAAGCAGGAGCAGCCCGCTGCTGTGGTTCAGCGAGAGCAGGCTGCTGTGAGGTGCAAAGGCTAGCAGATCGTTTGCTAGTGTGCTTGGGTGGAGCAGATGGTGATGAGTGTTGATTTAACTATCTGAAGTTGAGCAGATAGTGGAACAGATCGCTGTTGGTGCAAAACCATCTGTCTGGATAACAGATAGTGACAAGCAGATTGATTGCTGACGGTGAACAGCTAGTGGTTGGTTAAAATATACTATCTGATGGGAAGCAGTTCGTCAGCGAGCTGTGTTGGTAGAAGTGTGCTATCTGTTCAGCGGGAGCAGCTCGCTGCAGTGAAGCACAACTTGCTGTTGTGATGTTCTGGGTTTTCTGTACATCAATCTGCTGATGAGCGGGAATGTTCCCGGGGATTCTAGAAAGGGTTTTAACCGTTTCTAACGGGGGGAATCGAATCTGTCAGAGTTTGTTACAACAAGATGTGGCAGCGAATGGCAGGAATCATCTGGATTGTACGGGAGTTAGTTGCATCTAACGGAATCAATCTGGAATATTCAGGAATTGCCATCTACATCTTTCTAGTGATTTCCATGAGATTATTTCTTGTATCTTATATATATAGCTCGAAGCTCAATGATTGAAGACTCTAACTTCTGCAATTTCATATTCACTTGTAAATTTCTAGAGAGAGAGGGAGAGTGATACACGAGGGGAAAGAAAGAGAGTAAATCCTTGAGTGTTCATTGTAATCTCTGTAACTTCTTTCGTTTTTTGAAATTAGTGAATTGATCTCTGTTCTCCCGTGGACGTAGGCTTGATTTTGAGCCGAACCACGTAATTCCTGTGTTCTTATTTTACTTGTTATTGTTATTGTTCTTATTTCCACCGTTCAAAACTCAACAGATGCAACCCGCCATATTTTTTAAGATAAAAGTAGAGAGTTTGTTTGATTGACCTTGCACGCGGCTCGAGGCAAATCATGTCCTAGTTATAGAAATTTTAATTATTTAGAAACTTGAAATTTCTAAAATACTTTATATAGCTTGTTTAATTAGAGTTATTTCATTTTATGTGACAGTTTAAGTTATTTAGAATAATTTTATTTAATATTTTAAATTATTTCAAAATTTATGTAAAAGAAGCTCTTGAACATATATGGAAGATATATTTTTTTTTGATTTGATAAGAATATATTACCACAATTTTTCTAATATTTTTTTGCATTGATAATTTTTCTTTAGGAATAATAGAGAACCTATTAACAACAAATATGACCTTAAGCAATACACTAACCTATTTTATTATAAATGTGGATAATTAGTTAGATATTGGAAATGTATACTAATTATTGCATTTAACGCTATCTATTTGCTCAAAAGTAACCTATATATTGATTCTTGGAATTCAGAATTGATTTTTATATTTTGTTCATATAAATATTATATATTAAAATAATGTATTAAGTACTATTATATATATATATATTTAATTTGCTATAAAGATAAATATTTTTGTGCATCAAATCTTAATTGTTAGAAATGCTATTATTTATAAGTTAGACAAGTTTTTAGGTCTAAAAATTAATCTTTATTTTGTGATTCGGTGATAGTATAAAAAAGTTTATTAGCTATTATTGTATTAAACATGTTAGATATAATTATTTATTTTGCTATAAAGATAGATAAATATTTTTATGACTCAAAATTAAAATTTGTTTAAACAAAATCTATTATTTGTATTAACATATTTATTTTGAGGCCTAGGGAGTAATATCAGCACTGCTCTACAAACAGCAGAGGAAGTTCATTACTGAGCACATATACCTTTGAAAGATAAGTTAAGATCTGAAGAACATAGAAGTAAGGAAAGGCATGAGGATTGCTAGGCTCTGATTAACATCTAGAGGATAAGATCTGAGCCCTTATCACCTCTGAACTTGATGACCTCTGGAGTCTGTCTTGAAATGTTTGATTAGGGCTGTCAAAATTTATCGAAAAAATGGTATACCGTACTTACCGTACCAAAAAATATCGAATATAAGGTATACATGAATTTTTGGTAAGATATGATACCGTACTGAACTTTTCGTTAAGGTAAAAATATGATTTTTTTAAATACCGAAGTATACCGTCATATACCGTACTGTGGTATATACCTTTATTTTAGTATATATATGCATAAATTATGAATTATAATTAATAAATATAAATGATAATTAACTACAATAAAGAATATGATTGAATAGCATATATATCAATCTACTAAATTATTTTCTAAAAATAGCATATCAATCTAAATAACTATATAATTAACTACAATAACATAAAGATGATTATAATCTAAAAGTATTATTTAAGAATAAAAGTTTTTATATGATCATATAAATACATCTGCTTGATATTAAATATAATACAAGTTATAATATATAATTAACAAAAATATGTTTATTTTGTTATAATATATCTTGCATAAATGACCAAATAAATTATGATTCTTATAAATAAATATAATTTTTTATATAAAAACACAATAATGTAGTTAGTTAATATCTTTGTAATTGATTATATGATATTCATGGTTTTTCTCGAAAATTATGTTATTAAAAATTAACATTTAGTATATTTTTGTTTATGTTATATGTTGTTTAAGTTGTTCATTATAAATAAGTTTTCGTATAACGTGAAAGAAAGTTATACCGAAGTAAGGTAAGATATATCGAAAATAAATAAATTTTGGTATACCGAAGTAAGGTAAGGTATACCGAAAATAAGGTAAAATATAGGTATGTAAAAATCTCATACCGAAAGTAAGGTATACCGAAAAGTATGGTAAGGTAACAATATGAAAATTTTCATACCGAAGGTAAAGGTAAGTTATAAGGTATGACAATTTTAGTAAGATATATCGTACCGTGACACCCCTAGGTCTGATCTTACGGGTCTGCCAAGTATGAAAGTCACGCTTCTAGTACTGCCCGACATGTGTCAGTTCCATATCTAACATATGTCAGAGTTACAAAAATAGGCGGTGATAACGCCTAACAACCATAATTGGGACCATTGCAACGTGGTAAACCATGATCCGTCGATGTTCAATTACACATACTATTTACACATAGTACATCTGATGTATATTACTGATTTACCCTTCATATACTCAGATAGATATACCTCATCATGTGCTTCACACAAAAGCGAGAACGGACATTTGTTCTACGCATTCTCTTAAGTCTACACGAGCTGACTTGAGCATAGGAGTGTCTTCCCGAAGAAACCCTCAACCCTTCCTCCGGTCTTGTTTTGCAGGCCTTGTCCGCGACTTTAGGACCGAGCTATTACGTAATCAAGCTTCACAATTTACTCAAGGTATAAACTCCAAACTCTTGGAGTCTTCATAAGTTTTTTATATTATTTTGTTGAAGACTAATCCTTAGTCTAACAACTGACATCGTCTATGAGAAACCTTTTAACCGAGAATGAGATGCGAATTCCCCCTTTTCGAAGTCCTAGATATTATATTATTTTGAGAAATAAGTTAAGAATCTGAAAATTTCTTTTTATTTGAACACTGATACAGTTAAATCGTAAGAATATGACACTGAAGCTTTATATTATAAGAATAGGGCTTTGAAGCCCCAAAATCGTAGGAACATTGCGCTGAAGCCATTTGACATATGAACACGTTGAAGCCATTACCGATAAAGAAAAATGGGTAGAAGTCATTAATGATAATAAATAGGCGCTCTTTTGAGGTCCAAAATGACAGAAAATTGTCTCTCAACTATAAATGCCAATCACATGAGTGATTATGAGCACGTGTTTATATGGAATAATGGAATTGAATTATATCTTAAATTGATGTCTAAGGAACACGGTCCATTTAAAAAGAATTAAAAATAATAATAATTTTATATTCAAGTATTCCGGGAATTTGAATCGGTATTACATATGAGTCAAAACCTAACTAAACTAAATTATTTCATATGATATTATGTATGTAGTAATTCCGCTATGTTCTATTTGAATAATGTAATGATTTATAATGAAAAATATAAACATAAAGATTTAACCTTTGCTTGTGAAACTAAATTATACGTTGTTTAGCTAAATTTATTATAAAAAACTTATAATCTGTTGCAAGAAATTATAAGATGTCATACCTTAATAGCTTATAAATTATCAAAGTGTTTGAATAAATGAACTTATAAGCTCTTTTAAATAGTTTATAAGATAATATGGTGTTTGACATTTTAAGTCATATGTGTGAGTGACCAAAAAGGACATTACTCATTTTGTAAAATCTCATTTTTAATACTCCCTCCGTCCCGATATACCTGGCCCTTTTTGCCATATCGGGACGTCCCGTTATACCTGGCCCCTTCCCAAAATGGCAAAAATAAGGCTAATTAATGATAATTAGATTACCCCTAATTAAATCAATTACCCCCTCCATACCTAATCTACAGTACCCATTTCCCACCCCCCTCTTTCTCTCACCCTCTCATTCTCTCTCTTTGTGTTCTCTCTACTTCGAGAACACTCTGAACCCTAGCTCTCAACCTCTCATTTCCGTCTTCTCCACCCGTTCGCCTGCGATGAAGAATCACCTCCATGCCTCACCTCCACCCCCTTCTTCGAAGAAACCTAAGCTATCTGAGTTATTCTCCATTTTTAGGAGATTTGACTCCGAAGATGAAGCTGTAATCTATGTCTCTTCGCCTCCCCCATCTTCTGCCGTGATGAATCCAGCTTTAATCGACCCTAAAGCCTCTGATTTACCTAGGTCTCCCTCGATCTATGGTGAATCTGATGTCTCCATGTATCTTACGCCTCCCCCACCTTATGCTTTCTTGAATCCATCGAATCAGAGCCCTAGCTCCACCGTTCTCCCTAGATCTACTTCGATCTATGGGCGTTCTGATGTTCTTGAGTCTCTTACGCCACCCCCACCCGCTGCAGTGAAGAATCCATATTCTGAAAACCCTAGCTCCCCTATGTCGATCTATGGCTCCTCTATGTCGATCTATGGTGGATCTGCCTATTTTGAGTCTCTTACGCCACCCTCACCCTCTGCAGTGATGAATCCTTCTTTTGAAAACCCTAGATCCTCTATCTCGAGCTATGGTGGATATCTGAGCCCTGTGGTGGCGTTAGGCGGTGGAAGAGCTCAAAATCAGAAAAGAGTGGTGGTTGTTGGAGGTGGAAGAGAAGAACTGAGCAGAGAGCTGAGTTTTGGAGGTGGAAGAGTTGAGCTACCTATTCTGAGCAGCTCCAGTGATGGTGGAGAGTTAGGTAACTATGTGATATGTTACTGTTATACTATGAGTTCTCTTCTGTATTGTGATTTTGCCATGTTATATTGCAGTGTATCTTGATGATCATGAGGCAGTGATGAGAGCAGTGAAGAAAGGGGTGGGGTTCATGGTGGCGATTCCTGAGCCTCATGAGGTGTTTCCTGAGCGGGGAGGTGGTGAAGGCTAGGAGATGCTTGGTGAGAGTAAAGATGCAGATGGGTGAGATTGTTCCTCTATGATCCCTGATATGTGATGTTACTGTGATGTTGATGGTGATCTCTGTTACGTTGTGATCTTACTGTGATGTTGAGATATCTGATATGTTGATCTCTGATATGTTGATGGTGTAATCTGTTTTGTCAGTAAAAGCATAGTGTTGTTGATGCATGATTGAGTGATACTGAGATGATATAACCTATGCTCATTATTTTGGTTTGAGATGTACACATCTGTGATAACTGAATGTATATTGAAGTTCCCTGCTTGGTTGAATGGTGAGAATCTGAGAAGTATGCTATGAAATGTATGCTGCTTGATTGTGTGAGCAGTGTGCTGTGAAGTGTATGCTGCTTGATTGTGTGATGAGTATGCTGTGAA
>JAPKLX010000180.1:339375-420115 GCA_026898415.1 Leonotis leonurus | reverse complement strand
CTGCTTGATTGTGTGATGAGTATGCTGTGAAGTGTATGCTGCTTGATCTGTGTATTATGCTGCATGTTGAGTAAGGCTACATTAATATGTGTAAATTTGCATACACTTGCACTTTAATAAATAAGGTTGCATAATTTGCAAATTTGCATACATTTCACAAAAACAAGATCTCTTTACACCTAAGAGATCTTGTGTGTTACACTTTAAACACACACAGCCCAAAATATGTGTTTACGAGGCACAACACAACCCAAAAAAAGTCCCACTGCACTAGGAGGTACTAAAAGTTATCCCTAGGGCTCTTACAATCTGTTCCACAGTTAACTGTCTACCATTTTCAACCATATAGGTCATACATTCCCTAACTAATTCTATAGGAACTTCCAACTCATTTGGTAATGCATCAATCCTCAGCAAAGCTTCCTTTCTCATATGTGGCATTTTGTATGTATTTTGACCTTTAACCTTCATGATTTCAATCATGCAGCCTTGTAAGCTTAAAAATACCTTGTTAAGTGTCATAGGTGAGAGTGAATTGAATGATGCAATCACTGCCTCAAGTAGTTGATCCACATTATAGCTGGCTGTCTCTGTTTGAATGCTTTGAATGGCCCTGAACCACCCTAGGTCATTAACATTTGTGTCTGGAGAGTTTGGTGGTTGATGCACTATCCTTATATCAAAGCCTTCACTACTAGCTGCCATCCTAAAATCTGCATCTGTGTCTTTGATATGTGGTTTTGCATTATCCTGTTGTATGAATATCAACTTTGATGCATCTCTAGGCCATTTAGCCTTGATTGCAGGAATAATCTGATATAGAAACACATTTAATGTTAACTGCAGATTTAAACTGCACATTTAGTGTATTATGCTGCATTTATTGAGATGTCAACTGCATTAAAAACAACATTTGGTATTGCAGTTTAAATCTGAATTTGAAAGTGCTCAACTGTGAAACCTAAAGTACATTTAAAGCAACAATTAAAGCATTAAAAGCTACCTATACCTGAGTAATTAAACATTCTTTGATCACATACTTAGTGATGGACTGTATTGGCTTTGTTTCTAAGGTACCTTTAAGCCTATTCTTTGAGTTTCTTTTGGCTGGTACCTTTTCAACAAAGGGGAATATGCCTATCTTACCATCAAACACTACACTACCATATGCATCAAATATAGGTCTAGAGACAGCACACATAAACATGACTTTTGTGATGAATTTTTTGTTTTTGCATGTTCTATGTGGTTCGGCCTCCCCCGGGGTGAGGTAGAACCTATGTGCAGTTTTAGAAATGAAGAACCATTTCTCATCTATATGAACTGTGTTGTTCATGTTCTTGAACTTCAAGATATTGAATGCCCTATCAAACTGTAAGGCCTCCAATGAAAAACTAAGCCTCAAAAGCTTGTTTGGAGCTGTGAGGTCCGGTTTGATAGCGTTTGAATGGGCTTTGATCAGTCCATCTTTGATCCATCTTCCCACTGTGCTTTTGCTGACTGCAATACCCTTTGCCAACTTCCTTACAGTGCTTCTTTGGAAGAGATCTAGACTCTCAATGAGAGTTAAATCAATGTGTACTCGTTTCCTTCTTGTTTGTGTTTTTTTTCCATTTTGCACACAAATAATCTGACCTCTCTGCCTTTGAATCTTTGCAGCTGCCCACAGTCGAGTCACGGTGCGCTTCGAGACGTTGAAGATGGAGTACGCAGCCTTCATTTTGCCACGGATGACCTTCCCATCCTTTGAGTTATTCAATAAGTATTGAATAATCTCATTTCTTTCTTCCTCACTAAGTTCTTTTTCTCTCATTTTTAGTTTGGATGTAGAAGATGTGTTATGGTTTGTAATGTTACAGTTTTGCATATTTGTAGAAGATGTTTGGAGGGAAAATTGTGTGGGAAACATTAAAGTATATTTTCCCATTTACGTGGGAAACTTGAAAGTTTTATGAAATTTTCAGAATTTGCACTATTCCTTCTTTTAAATTTTTGTCTTAAATTGCATTTACACTTACTGTTTTTAAATTTCAGTTTTTAAGGCTATAAGTTTTGATGACATTGTGTAATTAATCAGAATTAGCATTTTAATAAAATGATCTGATAAAAAAACGAAAAAAAAATTGTATGAATAGATTAAATAATTAATTAAAGGAGTTTAAATAAATAAATTTATTTACATATTTAAATAAAACGAAAATGAAATAATAAATACAATGACTTGTATATAAATATAGATATTTATAGTGTTGCAAGCATCTACAAATACTTAATAAAAGAGTAAGTAGGCAATTAGTAAGGATGTCTTGGTCTGCGGACCGGAAAGAAGGGGGCCAGGTTTATTGGGACGGAGGGAGTACTTGTTATTTATGTAATTTTGTTATTTATATAAGTTCATGGAGAAATAAGTTGGGGTGAAATTACTTATTTTTTAAATAACTTATAAGTAGAAAAAACTTATTTTTACAACTTATAAGCTCTCAAAAAGCTTAATTTACCAAAATTTATAAGCTTCTAAACAACTTATAAGTTGTTTTAAGAAACTATAAGTTGAACTAAACACCCCTAAATAAAAGTAATTATGTTCTTATATCAATCCAAATTATCCTTATTCATTCAAATTTAATCCAATTATAATTGAAAAGTATGTTGGAATATAAAAAGAACTTAATTTTTCATGATCAAGTAAAAAAAAGACATGAAAATATTTCGACCACCACAATTATCCGAGTTATTTTAACCTTAGGAACCAGATGAATCATAATGTAAGTTGCATATGGATTTATTTGAGGATAACTATTTCGGCCACTCCAAAAAAATATATTTCAAGTAACACTTATTTGCAATAATTTGTTAATATAGATATTTATGAAATATATCTAATTTTGTAACTATACAATGATAAACATCTATTTTGTAACTTATATGTAAAAAATATTTTAAATTACGAAAATACCCTTAAAATTTCATGAGTTGGAACTGATATGTCTTTATGTGCGCAGAAAAAAGGTACTTGCAGTGCATATTTTCAAGAAAATCAATGAATCTCCTTTGACCAAGTTTTATAGTTGCAATATATAAATAGGGGAGGGTGGGTTTTATGTTTCAAAATTCCCTACATAAATTGTGAGAAAAGAGAGAGAGAGAGAGAGCAACTTTGAGGGCAGATTTTTTTTCTAAAATATAGTCGAAGCAAAGAGAGAACAGCTTGATAAAATATAGTCGAAGCAATGTATCGTTTAAAATATTTTTTTTATACTTTTGCATTATTTAAATTGTAATATTTTTATTTTTTTCAAATATATTGTAGCATATATTTGAACGGTGGCGTAAGAATCGGTGGACGACGTAGCAACATCGAACAAGCAATATGGACCAAAATGTTAGTTTATTTAAAAGTTTTAATTTTATTTAAAAAGAGCATATAATATTTGTTTGGTATGTTTTTGTCATTTATTTTGCCGTATTTCGTGTCTCGAGTCGTCGTCATTTGGTTTATTTTATTACGTGTTTTGTGCTTTTTTATGTTCGTTTGTTCTCGGTTGAGAAATGTGATGTAGGTGGTGGATTCATGCTAAAATGGGTGCCAAAAGAGTGAAAATGGTCCAAATGAGAGTTTCGTGTGAGCCGAGGACGAGCCGTAGGTTGTTTTGTGTTGAAATCGACACGAAATGAATTTCTAATGATGAAGTTTGGACAGCCTAGGATTGAAATTCATCTCGATAGGAGTCCGTAGCTGCGAACGGATCCAAAATTGGAGTTCAAACGAGGGAGAACGGGCTGAAACAAAAACGTCGCGCAGGAGGGGCAGAGTGTCATATCCAGCGGTCGCTGGGAACCCAGCGACCGCTGGGTGCCAGACGCGGCCGAGGACAGAATGTGCTAGCCAGCGACCGCTGGCTTTCCAGCGGCCGCTGGAAAGCGGTTATGGGCGTGCTTAAGTACTCTTGGCGTCATTTTTAGAAGGGGATATCCCATATCTCTCATATCTCTTCCTTAGAACTCGAATAGAACTCTCTTAGAAGTAGTTTTTACTTGTATTTCACCTTTGGATGATGGATTAAGGTGGAGTTCAACCCCTCAATCCAAGTTGTGTAATCGTAGTGAGTTTCGTTTATCAAATTCTTGCTTATGATCATATGAATGGATTGAGTAGGGTGAATCTTCACTATGATTGATTTCTTTTGGATTATTGATGCTTATGTTATTCCATGTTTGTTGATTGGATGGTGTTTATTAAATTGTATTGACTGATCACCTTTACAATTCCGTAGACATAGGGTAAGGTTGAGAAATGAACCTTGTGTCGGACCAATGTCCAATTAATTTCGGTTGTAATCGGAGACGTAATAACCGAACACATTTATTTGCTATCTTGAGTTGTTAATTGTGTGACTTAATGTGAAAGTCGTAGTCACGATCTAATTGTCAAATACGCAAGTTCGAGGTTAGATAGCTCTTAAGAGCTCTAGATGGCGAGTGAATGCATGGGTAGCTGTGGTATATGATGATTCGCGTGAATATCGATCCTAGAGCCTTAATTCCTGATTCCCGTTATTTATTTTGCTTGTTCGCCTTTACTTTTAGTTACTTCTTTGATTTGAACTTGATAGAGTGTTTAGGTCCCTTTTTGTGTTTAAACTCTAGCACTTGAATTAGGAAGCCCTGCTAAGCTTTCCATCGAGATCCGACCGGGGTTAGCTTGCTACATGCAATCGACCTCGTAATAATTTGCGAGAACCTAGAGTACACACTTTAGGCTTAACAATATTTTTTATATTTATTAGATTTATAAAGCATGTTGTATTTTTATATTTATTAGATTTTTAGAGTGACATGTTGTAATTTTCTTTATAAGCATGTTTTAATTTTTATATTTATTAGATTATTATTCAAGCATGTCATAATTTTTTTTAGATGCATGTTTCAATTATTATTGTAGTTCACCATGTATCCCAACCTAATTCATGTTAAATAAATCTTAATTAGTGGTTACATAAAAATTAAATTATTATTAAATGAAAATAAGTTAAATAAATATATGAATTTAATATATTATTTAAATATAAAATCAAAAATATAAACTAAAATAAAAATCTGGTCTTGTAAACAAAAACCCGGCTGGTCGGGTTTTGATTATATTGGTCGGGTTTTTTTGTACCCGACCAAGTTTTAATTTTTATTTTAATTTCTGATTTTATATTTTTCCAAGCTTAAGGCAGTAATAATAGAATTATTTTTCCAAAGTATAAAAGATATCATCTCCCTTTTACTTTTTGAGAATATTTTGTAGATAGTTTTACCCAACAACTCATATATGAATTATGCAAAAGTTGAAAATTTGATTGCAAAAAATAAAGATTGTGAGTTTGATTGTTAAAATTAAACCTAATTATTTTGTATCTCAAAACAATAAATCCGAAATTTGCATAATTTAAATAGAAATGAAAAAAAAAAACCTGGTCACATTTACGTAAATCCGGCCACTCGGGTTTTGCTTAATGTCGCTGGTTTTTTTTTTTTTTTGTTTGCGAACATGTTTTTATTTCTATGCATATTCCTATAATTTTTTAAAATAATACATTAAATTCATGTATTTATTCAATTTAATTTGATTTAATTAATGAATAAATGATTTTATGTTTATTCATTAAAATTAAAATTTGATTATCTAGGATTAAGAGATATTTTTGTATTTTTTGAATTTTAGATACATTACATAAGACCTCAGCTTGTGGAATCGGGTATAGTAGCTAGTACCTATTATAAGAAAATAATGTTAGATCAAATTGCCCAAACATTGAGGGTTATAGGAGGTGAGCCGCTATTGCAGCGATTTAGAGGTGGCTGCTTCGGCCATTTCATTGACCGGAGGTCGGGTCAGAAGAGTTGGAATGCGCTATTGTACTTGGTGACACGTATGGCTTATGGAAACGATGATGATATTGAAGATATACACTTTGCTGTAAATGGGGGTCAATATCATTTGGGTGTCGAAGAATTCTGTTTGATTAGCGGTCTACGATTCGGACCTTCCTATTTTGACATGCGCCCTACTTATGACATAGGGCACGTGGAGGTCTATACTGCTTTCTGTGACAGACCAATCATCACAGTTGTGCTTAAGAGGTTCACGAACACGAGCCGAATGATTCACGATCCATAAGGTGAATTATACCTAAAGGCGGCGCACATGCTCTGTAATACCCTCAAATCTTAATTAGTGCTTAATTGCTAATTAGAGTTAAAAAGGCTTTGCATCCTTAGGGTAGAAAGTATAAATTTTAAAAACTTAAAGTCCTTAGTTGCAATTAAAGAAAGGAATGACTTAAGCATGACATAAGCATGAAGTGAGAGTGTAAATATCTCATGTAGAGATAATCATCAAGAAGCAAATTTCTTCAATTCTCTAGAATAATCTAGAATATGGTGGAGAATTAGAGAATTTTCATATTTAATTAATTCTAAATTAAATTAATTATCATCTATATAAATACCTAAAGGTTACTATTCATGATAGATATCAAACAAAATTATCTCTTCTTCCTTCCTCAAGATTTTCGAAAATCACCTCATCACCATACCATAAAAATTTTCTTCTCCCAAGCTCCGTAAGTGTGGTTTCAAGCTCAATCAAGTATAAAAATTAGCAAATTAGAGGTAAATGATGCTCTTTCATTATACTTTTAGGTGTTTTATTTTGGTGAAGCATGATTTTAAAGCATGATGATGGAAAGTTTAAATTTGAAGTATTAGTTATTATTTCATGATTAAAGCATGTTTAAGGTGGAAAGCATGTAGGAAGAGGAAGAATATGTATAAATATGATGACATAGATGAAGATATGGCTTAGGGTTTGAATTTAAATTAAGATAATACTTGATATGCTATGCTTAAATTAAGTTGATATTCATGTAATTGAGCATGTTTAAACATAAGATTAGAAAGAAATTTGATGAAAAATCTAAGTATTTATTTTATGAAATTTTCGAAAATTTATGAAATAAATAGCTATGAGATTTTGATTTTATTTGTTTAAATTGATATCATATTTGAGCTTATGGGTATGATTAATGACTAGATTAATTTATTTAGAATTTTCCAAGCATTGGAAATGAATTTTAAAAATTTAGTTAGTTATGGAGTTTCTAAGTTTAAGTGCATGTTGATGCTATTTGAACTAAGTAATGATCTATTAGAGTTCATTGAGCTAATTAAGCATAGTTGAATTAAGAAATTAAAAATAGAGTCACTCTTATCTTAAGATTTTAAATCTTCATGGAGAAGGGCATGATTGAAATATATATATAGAGATTATATTTGTTTGGTTTGATGAAGTAGTTAAGATAAAGGATGAATATGGTGGCTAATGTGGATTTATAAGATTGTATTAGCCAAGTACATAAGAGTTAGAAATTGTTAGTTTAGTATGTAAAGAAGTGATGTAATAATATAAATAAGATAAGTGATGAATGTAATGTTAAGATAGAAGGATGCAGAAGCCGAAGAAATTATAGTTATACTAATTGATAATCAAGTAAATTACAAGAAGAAGAATGAGATTATGAATTGATGATTCCATAGAAAAGAGTAAGATTTCTTATTCTTAAATGTTTTATTTATGAAAGGTTCGGCTGAGAAAGAGAAAGAAGAAAAGAAAGAAAGAGACGAAGCCTCGGGTTAAATAGATTAAACCCTTCAGGTGGGCTTTCTAACCAAAGAAATGCACGTGCTAAAGAATTATTTATGCTTTGAGATGTTTATTATGTTTATAAATGTTGACTTGCCTGTTTTTGAGCATGTTACATGTACCTATCTACGACAGAATTACGATATCGGCCCTATGCCGGACGAGCTGCCGGTAAGGGTTTGTGTGCACATTAGACCATGAGCCGGTGAGCGTACTGGCCGGTCAGAGTGTTTGAGAGGGAGGCCTACCTCTCAACACTAGAAAGTAGATATGGTATCACAGATTTAAGATATATGTCTGCAGACACATTTGATGCATGTTCAGTTTTTATTGTTTTCAGAAAGAAAAGATATAAGTTTTAAGAAGCATATGCAATTATTTCTTAAAGCCCTGTATATGCTAAAGTTGGCAAGTCAATCATATAGCTCTAAGAGCAAGTTTTAAATGTTTTGGCATGTGTCCACTGAGTGCTTTATGTACTCACGCCCTGCATGTGTTTCTAAACATGCAGGTTGAGCTGGGAGATGGTGGATGAGTTGAACACTGGAGTCTATCTTTAGACATGTAAATATTGAGTGAGATTATGATTGTCTTGTTAAACTTTGTTAGATATATTTTGTAAGCCTCGAGTTATATGTCGTCATACATATAGCTCAACTACTTTTTCCGTTGCGAAACTCAATTCCTTGTTGTTAACTTGAATGTTTGGTACCATTATGCTTGGTTAGCCTTTGATATCCATGTTGGTATTTCCCTTTGTGAATCATCATGTTCGACCCTTTTCTCTTGGTTGTTTGAGTTTTACCTCTGATAGATTGAAATCCGAGTTCATAAATTGCGCAAGTTTTGTATTTTCTAGAAACAGGGCAGCAGGTTGAAACCTCTTTTTCGTGAGTTTTATCTGTCCGAATTCACTAAAATTTGGTACCATTTTAAAGATCTTTTCAATACCTTTCCAACGGTTCTTTCGGATCTTAATTCGGAGTCCGAATGAGTAAGTTATGAGCTTTCGAAGTCGAAGTGTCCAATCTGCCCTGATTTTCAGCGAAAGTTATTAAGATTTTTCTTTGCGATTAAACCTCACTTGCAAGAGTTTTCTTAAGTTAATCGAGTCATGGCTTAATTACTTAACTAAGAAAGGGTTAAGAAATTGGGTTGTGACATGCTCGTTGCCTTCTTATTTCTTCATGGGGCTGATGCGAGTGTCAGGATTGATTCCTGGATATGGATGCTTGCAGACGACCTGAATGCGTTTAGCCTTTTCCCATAGGGGGCTATATCGTTTCTTTGGATGAGGCACTACCTGTTTAACATCAGTTGGAATGATGTTAAGTACAACTTGTACAATCCAGCATGGGCATTGTACGTATGGATGCTGGAGGTCTTCCCTTGGATGAATCAGACATTAGGGAGATTGCGTGATACCAGCATCCAACCCAGATGTTGCAGCTGGAGGTTTTCATCCAGTATTGGTGTAGATGTGATATACCATTTTTTTAATCTCGATGAGGTAAATTTCAGTTTTTAATAATTAATTAAACTATTTTTATATTCCATTGGAGTTAATGTTTAAATTATTTTTTGATTGCAGATCGAGCCAATTGTGATGTATGCGAGTGAGGAGGAGCGTGCATCTCTATACTTTCAATCATTGATGGCGATGGACCGAAGTCAGGTCCTTAATATCATGTGGTCAGCACCGTATATGCTTTGTGTCACGGCCCCAATTTCCAAAGGACGGATCAATCGGGGAGTGACTCAGGATTGGATCAAAGAAACGAGATAGAAATGGAAACAACGAGGAAACCAATGATAACTGAAGAATAATAACGAATAGATGGGTCTCTTCGTATATGTTAAGAAAGTTCAATGGCTCGAAATCTCAAACATTTCATGAAGGTAGTACACATTCTCAAAGGTTTAAAGTACTACACAACCTAGACAAAGTACCAAAGTATAATTCGAAGGTTCGTAGTCACAAAGGAAAAATCAATATATAGAAGACAAAGTATCGCAGCGGAAGATAAAGTACTTAACACATATATGAAGATATGCATTATCTCTGAATAATCAACTACAAGCAACCCCCTCTCAGCACCACCGCCATCGTCTCATTGCTCAACCTGCAAGTGTTTGGAAATACAAGCAGGGCTGAGTACTTGATGTACTCCGTGGGTTATGCCTAAAACATTTTATCATCATGCATCATAACAGTATCTCACAAGGTTTTACGTAAATGCTTGTGAATACTAAACATTCATTTTCCTTTCATCAACATTTGGGTGCACCCCCATTTTCATTCATTTCGGTATTATCCATATATGTAAGTACGCTGGGGAAGAAGGCCTTCTTCCGCAAACGCATCCCTTCACCGGAACCGGCCCAATGGGCTCACAGTCCACGGCTTCTGTGTACACTAACCTTGACCAACACATGGCTCAAGATCCGATCGATTACATACGTTGGCAAGCCAACACAGATAGGCATCATACATAAAACCGTAAACATTTTATGCATGATAATTCTTTCAATAAACTTTCATCCATTCATTCAAAACATGCTTTATTATAGCAAAAGTATAGTTTGTAGTAAACCCACCTCTTGGAATAAATCCGACGATTAAAACATTCTTCAATATAGATAACCATTGCTAATCCTCACATTCAACTTGGCTTACATCTCGTACTGGACCTTGAGATACGAATCAAATTTAGAGACGTTTTAAATTCTATAGATAACCTACACTTTGGCTCAAGGCGTAATACTTAAAGAGTTCTATGGTTGCATATTCGTTCTCTTAAATCGTAACAAAGCTTAAGATTTTCTACGAAAGCCTTAACTTCGTCTCTAAAAATGAACATCTAGCATAATTTAATAATTAATTAATTGCTTGCCCGCAATTAATTCATTCGAGATATTAAAATCTGACAGTGAAATCAAGAATTATAATAACACTCTTCATAATTAGAAACTCTTATAAAATATTCAAATCTCAACCTTTTTACTAATTAATTCTTTGTAATTAATTAATAATCCTTAATTAAATAATATTAATTAAATCAATAAATCTATTAATAAATTGTGGCTTAAGTATTTAATTAAGAGATTTCAAATCTAATTATCATCTTTGCCCAATACTTGTTCAATAATTAGAATCGGGCTTGACCCGTAGATGTAAATTGACCCAAGTCAAATTTCTTTCTATTATCTTTCTTCTTTCATTTACCTTCATATTTTCTTTTCTTTATTCTTTTCTATTTTTCTTCTCTTACCCAACAACCTCATTTCCATAACCAAATACGTATTTCGTCCTCACCCATTTATTTTCTCTTCTTCTCACAGAGCAGTCATCTCCCTCATCGGTTCTTCTCCGTGAAATGCCGTCTCGTCGAAGCTTGCCGTCGACGCCGTCTTCCTCATCTCCATCGCGTTCTATCTCCTTTCTTTCCTAAGATCGAAACTTACAGTTCCTTATTCTTACCCAATTTTTTCTCCGACCAAGCTTCAAATTATGGCTAGATTTTATCCAATTCGTCTTCATCTATCCTTCAATCGAGTAAGAGAACTCGATTAGGGAAAAAGCCCAAATTTCTAAATGTTGTTGCTCACTCTTTCTTTAGTTTATTCTCTATGTAGAAGAAAACGACGATGAGGCAGCCTCTTTTTTTTCTACTCTTTTCTGTCTCGCCTTCTCAATCTGAATCAATGACGTCTCCGATACCCCTTTAGCATTATTCTTCCCACTGTCGATCACCACCACCTTCTGCCGCCAGTCGCCGCTAGGCCACTAACTACCGCCGTCATGTGTAGCAACCCTCTATTCTGCCGCCGCTTCGTTGACTTGGCCCCGTGTGCAGCCGGTGTCTGGAGCAACGCTACAGCGGTTGTCACGCTCGCTTCTCCATGCACGTGCAGCAACAACAGCGAGGTCTTCACGGTGGCTAACAACACCGCTGTCGTACTGTTGTAGCCACTGCGACCTCACTTATGGCCGTTGCTCGGGTTGCAGCCTCCGACCGAGTCATCACCACCGTTGTTGAAATCGAGTAGCAGGTAATCTTCGAATTCTCATTTAGTCTTTCTTTAGTGATTATGGTATAATTATTAGGCTTAGTTTCTTAATTTCAGTTTAGTGATTTTGGTTTTGTTTTCAGATTGCAAAGCTCAATAATTCACTATTGTATATTAATGGTTTTGTCTTTCCTTATCATAGATTCTAGCTCCATCTGTAAAAGCTTAAAGGGCAATTATTTTAAGATTAACTCGTGATGTTGATCATGATTCGGTTGATGAGTTATTATCTAGTCTTGAGCTCTAAAGTTCTTAGGTACTACGAACCTTAAATCGAAAGCATGAACTATATTAATAGCCAAAATAAAATATGATTTCGTTGGAAGACTTACTTGCTTTGTGATAAGAAAGATTAGATTATTGAAAAGGTTGTGGGT
Source organism: Leonotis leonurus (assembly GCA_026898415.1). NCBI lineage: Eukaryota > Viridiplantae > Streptophyta > Magnoliopsida > Lamiales > Lamiaceae > Leonotis > Leonotis leonurus. The sequence goes on along the minus strand of JAPKLX010000180.1, from coordinate 407,977 downwards.
GTTTCGTTTGCCACTGTATTGTTGTCTCTCTGCCTCTCTTCCTTCTTTTCTTCCTCTGACTTCATTTGTATTCTTCAGCTTCTTCTAGTTTGTTTGAGTTCTACTCTCCTTCATTTACTTGAGTTGAGAAGCCTACTTGATTGTGGTGGAAGAGCTAAGCTTCGTATGGGTTTAGGAATGTTGTAGTGAAAACTCCTCTGTGTGCTTCTTCCTCCTTTTGCATTCTCTATTAATGCACTTTCTTTCTTTTCTTTTGGTTTCACGCAGGATAATTAGAATGGATTTGGTTGTATTTGAAAGGGGTTTGAAGAAGCTTTGTTAAGGAATTGGGTATGGTGTGTGTGAAGCCACGTAAGAAAAGGCGTGGATGGGATATAGCCACAAGTCAAGTAGTCTATGCTATTTTATTTTCTAATTTCCTTCTTCATCTATTTGTAATACATTCTTATTGGACTCAATATTGTAGTATTACACTCAACAATATATCCATTTAACTGATTGTAATATTGGACTTATATTATCTTACAATTGAGCTTTATCATTAATTCACGATTCACTTGTCTTCTTAAATTTACAATCGCCTAAATTAATTAGGCCCTAAAGTGTATAACAACACCGTGATTTAATTTCTTACACAATTAAAATTTAATAAAGAAATAATCTCAATCTTGTTAAAATAATAAAGATCGAAATTAAACTCAAGCATTTCTAAATTTAAATTCGATCGCGTCAAATAACCTTTAGTTAAAACAAGTTATTATAATCAAAACTCAACTAAGGAGTTTCAGAATTCCTAGGAATAAGATTCCTACGTTTTTTTTTACTCGATAAATATAACTAGTTAAATGCGGGATATTACACTTTGAGACACGGTGTTCAACCACAACGACCCGCACAACGTGCGGCCAACCCAGAGGCAATTGCATCACCAGAAGTCATGCCTCAGTCTCGTGGCAGGAGAGAGGTTCAATCACCCGACTATCATCCAGACACGAGCAGACCTACATTGTCAGCACATAGGCGTCGGGATACGGAAAAGCGGGTTCGACCACCGACCTCATCATCCAGCAGTAATAGCTCTAGTGGTCATACGGGCAGACAAAGTGTGTACGCAAATATTAGCCCCTAGCAGATGGAAATGATTGCAGATATGGCATCTAAGAATACCGAAAAAAGGATCATGCATGTTCTGAAGAAATGGTTCGAGGAGTTGAAAGAGAGTTTCCGATGCTCAAGATCACGACGTAGTCCGTCACATGCATTTTCTCCATATCGTAGGCCATTTCCAGCTCCAGTTCCATCTCCGCCAGTGTCATCCCTTCCGAGAGCTCCATCACCTTATGTGTCATCACCTCTGAGACCTCCATCGCCACCTGTGGCATATTCTAGAGGTCGTCATTCGGTGCATGATATCGGACATTCATGAGCGTATGACGATTATGTCGGGTAGTATATGTCCTGGACTTCTCCCGTTGTATTTCAAGCTTCAAAGATGTGTGTGCAGTAAATATATCTTGCAATCGCACAACCTCCGTCTTTCGTTTTTCAAACCATTCCTCCATAGCTATCCTAATCGATTCGAGCATGGAACATATCGGCAATCTTCGAGCCCATAACAATTTGTTGTTTAATGACTCAGCAACATTGGACATAAACGTGCTATAACGACTGACGGGACATTGGGAATGAGCCCACTTCTCAGGCCCTACACGCATCAACTTCTCTGGACATTGGGAACGAGCCCACTTCTCTGATACTATCAAGGTTTGTGGTGGACACTCGTACGCTATTCTAACACGTTCCAGAAATCAAGTCCAACTCACGTCGTTCTCGATTGCACCAACGCCATATGCTAGAGGGTATACACCCTCGTTCCCATCTTTTGTCACTGCTACAAACAAGATGCCCTTGTTTCTGCCTTTTAAGTGCGTCCCATCCACGACGATGATCGGCCTCATCAATAATGGATAGGCAAGACGAGATGCTCCGAGAGCAACAAATGCATGCTAAAATCTATCATCATCGCCGATATCTAAATCAGTGACTGTTCCCGGATTAATTCGTTGAAGCATGTGCAAATACCCCGAAAACATCTGGAATGACACATCGTACTAACCAAGATCATCTCAATAGCCATTTGACGTGCTTGCAGCGCCATATCGTATTTAATTTGAATACCAAACTCATCATGCAATTGTTGTCTCATCTCATTCAGTTTAATGATCTGAAAAATCCCGGTAAATCTTCTTCACAAAGTAGGTAGCTACGACCTTGGAGTGAACTCTTGTTGGAGGAACGTAGTTGAAGGCCATGACGCAAGTGTGCTTCTCGGTAAACTTGTAAACTCTCCAAGGTTGATTTTTATCATCACCCGATCCAGAAGTCTGGAGCTCGAAAGTGCAACTCTTCTCAGGAAGTGAACACCGAAGCATTAATCGAGTATTATCGGACTTATATGTTCAATATTGCATGCCTCGTTCCACGTGACACATGCTGACAACAACTAACAGTTGATCCTTCGTGTCATATAATGCACCTTTCCCTAACTCTGATATGAGGTTCAGGTCTTCTTCACATGCCACAAGTGAAGCTCTATCCGTCAACGGAATCACATGCACCAACCAATTTTCCAGTTCATCTTCGGTGTCAGATGCACCATTTCTATCAGTCTAGCAAAACCACCATGTTGTCGTATCCACGCAGCACAATCAGCAAATGTAAACTTCAATATATTATCATCAGAATCTGTATCTGATGCGTCGGGTTCTGACTTTGCTGAATGAATATCGTCGATGTCATCATCCTCACAATCTCGATGCATCAAACATGATAGAGCATGATCTTCATTTTCAGGAGCTCGTATAGGAGATTCTGGCCACCGCCGCCATGAACCGGCTGGAGCATCATCTTCGTTATGTGGGGTGTCACATAACCAATTTGATTCGGCCATCTCATTGATAAAATCAACTCCATAACCATGTTGAGTACTATATGTCGATGTCCCCATAAAATACGAATCTCTACTCGAAGATCCCACATCGTATGTGTCATTCCTTATCTCAACATACACCACCGGATTTCATTCGTCCCATAGCAAACTACTGAAAGAATCATCATTAGACAAAGGACACTTACTTCCATTATACGTTGATATACTGTAAATCTCAAAATTTGTAGACATCCCAAAATCTCGCAGCATCTGTTGTATATTGTATCTCAATTCTTCAAGCTGAACTGGATCTGTGGAAATATGAGTGGACCATTCGTAACCGCCGATGTAATCATCATCTTCTCAATAACCATTGTACTTTACGTTTATATACATCCACCCGTCCATCTAAATAATGAAATATATATTTATAATCAGAAAGTTATCAAAATATAAATTTACCAAAACCCGGTCGAGAAATTACCTATAGAGAGTAAAATACGGTCGTGCCACATCATTCATGTATAAATCACGACTGAATTTTGATATTTCTTTAGGTTTTGACAGAGGGGTTTTTGAGCATGTATTCTACGTGTTATTATCATTCTAAATCAATAAAATCCCGTCGTCAAAGTTTATATAAATATATAAATCCGGACGTTTGAAAGTAAACACGTCATGTTTGCATAAATAACGACAGAGTTTTGATATTTCTTTAAGTTTTAGCCGAGAGGTTTTTGAGCATGTACTCTACGTGTTATTATCATTCTAAAACAATAAAATCCTGTCGTCAAAGTTCATATAAATATATAAATCCGGACGTTTGAAAGTAAACACGTCATGTTTGCATAAATAACGACATAGTTTTTAGAAAAATGCATGTTTTCATGACAGGGTTTTAGCTCGTGAACCTCATAACACATTATTCTTGAAAACTACGGGTTTAGATTTCGCAATACCTCTTTCGTTTGGCCAAACAAACACTTCATGTGGATTCTCCTTCTCTTCTTCTCTCCTTCTCCTTCTCTCTCTATCTCTCGTTCTTTTTTTCAAGTGAAATATGTAATGAAGTCAAAGTTTATATATAATAAATATGTGAGGTGTTAGAGCAAATATGATGTCTCGATTGTAAATATTATTGTATTGAAAATTAATGTTCGATTGTCGTCTTAATTATCGATTTTATTTTTCAAATAAATTTTGAATGTAATATACTCCATCCGTTCCACTAAACTTGACACGTTTTCCTTTTTGGGACGTCTCACTAAGCTTGACACATTCCAAAAATAGCAAAAGTTATCTTTTCAAAAAGGTGTGGACTCTACTACTTTCATACCTTTTACACTACTTTATACATTTTCTTTAATAATCGTGCCGGAAAAAAAAAGGTGTCAAGTTAGTGGGACGGAGGGAGTATTATTTTATAAATTTTTTCTCGATAAAATGTAGTATTATTGTATTTTACCTATATTAATTTCAATTGTCATATTAATTACAAAATAAGAACATGTCTTAATCATCGTCTCGATTATCGTTTTTTAATTTTGGAAAAATTATGAAATTAAATTAATATTTTTAACATAATTTCTTAATTAAATATAATTTAATTGTATTTCAAATATATTAATTTCAATTTCTATATGAATTTCAAAAAAAATAATAAAATATATAATTAATACTAAAATCCAAAAAAAACATAATAATTACAATCATTGACATTATTTCATAAAAAATAAGACATGTCTATCTTTAACTAATAACAATTTAGGTAGTGTAAAATAAAATTTGAACACTTTTCATATATTTGTTATAAAATAAGCATGTTTCATTTTTAAGTTATAAAAGTGAGCATATTTCATGCATGGTTGTGATAATGCATTTTCATGCATTATATGAACACGTAATCGTGATTCATTTTATGCAAAATATGATGTATCGTGAATCTAGATCATAAATTATGCTAAAAAAAAAAAAAAAAAAATCTTTTTACGTGATATATCCCTCTATATATACATCATTTCGAAATAAAGTATTAAATTATTTGTTAAACTATAAATGTAAATTACTATATAATGTGTCTACTTCTTTTAAGGTTGTAGTTATTTTTTGCCCCACTAACAAGATATCTAGGATTAAACTATTTTAGCCCAAATGACGAAATAAATCCTTATTGTTAAATTTGTTTTAAGTAATTTGTTGAGAATTATTTTGACACTCCTATAAAATGATATTTTATATAACTTTTTTTTAGATGTGTTCAGAAAAACCACAATCTTCATAATCAAACTGTAATCGTACTCGACTGTTAGATTATGAAGCGTAACCATGTACATGATGATGGTACGGTATGTCTTCATAATTTTTGAATTGTGGACCGGTGATTTAGAACCGTAACATTAAGTTTTTACCTATTTTAATTTATTTCTTATATTATAAAAATTTAATTTTTTACAATTCATAAGAATATTAAGACATACGAATAAATCAATATAAAGAATTATAAATTTAAAGTTGGAAAACGATGATAGTTCGTAGTTTTATAGAATGATGAATCAATACTTTTTCTTTAGTAATTATTGTAATTTTTAAAGTAATAGATGAAAAGAAATTGAAATTTTCAAAATTTAAATGATAATAGCATTAATAAGTAATCAAGATAATTTGAATCGTAAAAGTTGAATTATATTACTCCTTCTGCTCCGTTAAAAGTCGTTTATTTTCCTTTTTAGGTTGTCCACTATAATTGGCATGTTTTCCAAAATGGTAAAAAACAACCCTTTAAAATATGTGGACCCCATAAGTTTTTCATCTTTTATACTACTCATTAATCTATTCGTTAAGAAGAAACAAGCCACAAATCGGTGGTCTGGAATCGAATATCTTTTTGAATAGTTTGAAATTGTAACTGCTGGTTTGGAACTGTAATCGGAGTTGCCTTATGGAGTTCAATTCTAAACCATAAATCATCGTAGCAACAGATCAATTCCAATTTTGAATTTTTAGAATCGGGAACACCTGCTTATTTGTAATGATTTGTAAAATCATTTTAAAACAATATTTTTAAATTTATTTTAACTATATTTATAAATTATAATGTAAAATCATTTTCCGTCGAATTTCAACGGATTACCTACTAATATATATAAAAATATTATACCAAAAGTAAAATATACCGAAAAAAATATATACTAAAAAGTATGATAAATTAACGGTACAAAGAAATTCTTCAAACCGAAAGGTATAATGTTGACACCACTAGTTACATGCATTTTAAGGTTTGCACAGTCAAAAACTTCAACTAGCTTGCGTATTGATAGAGAATAATATCAACAACTTTTTCAAAGAGAAAAGGACGATTATTGTTGAAGAAAGATATCTTCGAAGGATGAATTAAGCTTGGATACACGCAGAGGTAAAAAAGGGTATGTGGATCTTTTTGTTCTGGTCAATGTCCAGAGGATGAGATCTGAGCACTTCTCACCTCTACATTAGGTCACCTCTGGGATTTGCCTTGATGGGTCTGATCCTAGACGTCAGCTAAATATGATAGTCATCTTTATAGTACTGCCTGACAGGTGTCAGTCTCGTATCTGACATATGTCAGAGTTACAGGAATATGCGGCGATAGCACCTAACTACCATAGCGGGGACCATTGCAACGTGGTAAATCATAATTGGTTGAAGTTCATTTACACATACTATTTACACCTAGTGCGTCTGAGGTATATTACCAATTTACCCTTTATATACCTAGATATATATACCCCATCATTTGCTTCACACCCAAGAGAAAACGAGCACTTGTTCTTTTACGTATTCTCTTAAGTCTATACGAGCTGACTTGAGCGTCGAAGTGTCTTTCCGGAGGATCCCTCTGGCCTTGTTTTGCAGTCCTTGCCCGCAACTCCAAGACCGAGCTAATCTCATAATCAAACCACACATTTCATTTAAAGGTATGAACTCCAATCTCTTAGAGTCTTCGTACTCACTCCATCCTAGAACTCTGTCTTCCTTCTTGCAGCTGGCCTATCGCCGTAGCCACTGAATCAATTCCGGTCCGAAAACTGTAGAGAAGGCCTTTATTAAGCCATAACAGAGCATTGCTGTTCGTGATGCACTTTAGAAAACCACATAATATCCTACTATTCTTTTTCCGTTCACAAAGAGCAACTCACCCCCGTTTCTTAAAATCCACGGCTAATGTGATCACCGGCTGCAACAGTACAGAATCAACCCGTTATATTGCGTCTCTTAAATAAGTGTACAGTGGCATGATGGCTAAGAGAATCTCAATTTAACGACTTTCTATTTAATGGCAACATAATCCATCTATATAGATGGTTCAATTACTTGAGAGCAGAATATCTGTGAGCAAAGTATTATATATTTCGTTCACTGTTAATTTAGTCTGGCTCTCTAGAAAATTCAATTCATATTCAATAAAACCCCATAAAATTACACAAGACAACTATACCAAACATGGATGTGACACAGTAGTTGCATTTAGCATACACTGTTTCAAATTTTAACAAATCATAGTGAAGTGTTTCCTTAACTATTACATCACATGATCACAACAAGCTGGCCCTGTAGCCTACCAAAAACCCTTTTACCCTCTCTTTAGGCAAAACAAGAGCTTGATATGGAAAAATTATACCCATTACTTGAACCTAGCAAAAACATGAGTATGCAAAGTGATTCTTTTTCGTGACATAGGACGATATGAATTCTTGAGGAGCTGCAGTTGAGCCAGGAATATCTGCAGGAACAAGTATCTGATTCTTGCCAGAACCTATTCTCCTTCCAGCTACGTTGGCGTAAAAGAGACCAGATATGGCCGGAACAAAAACATCACTCTCTGAGCAAATATAGTAGTCTATTACCTTCTCAAATTCAGCAGTGTCTGAGTTTAGGAACTTGTCTTTGTTCTCCATCGGCATTATGGACTCCTAAACAGTTTCAAGAGAATGAAATGTTGCATAAGTAACATTGAATACTACTACAAAAATCACCATTTCAGGGAGAAACAAAAGGATAAAAATAGTACCTTTGTATAAGTTTTGGGGAAGAAGTCCTTTAAAGCATCAAGACTGCTATGCCATTTCGTTTGGGTCACATACACTGTCGTGTCCTTTTCAAATCCCAGCTTCTTCAAAAAGAAAGCTATATCTTGTGGACTGTAGCAACTTTTGGATCCAGAGTCTCCATTTTTGTGGCAACCCTTTTTCTCAAGTATATCGACCCTCAAGTCAATCGCCAGAAACTGTCCATTTGATTTTCTGCTAAGGGTCTTGAGGCGGTCAACCATGGAGTCAATGACTTCACGAACATCTGTTTCAGGCTCCAGTGTCCCAAACATGGCTAAACACGCAACAGAGTCTGTGTTGGTCTTCTCCTTTAACTTTTTCATGTTAACTGATGGGAAGTAGGTAACAAGCCTTATGTTTCCCTTTGTTTTAAAAACTGTTTCTATGTTATCAGCTATATATCCTTCAGTAACCCTATTGGGGACCTTCACAACGGCAAGATTACGAGCTGATATTTTAGGCTGAGACTTAGTGACTTTAACCACTCCATCAAGGCTGGTAACGAATTTATCAACATCATAGACTTCATCGAAGTTCCTGAAAGTTGTGAACACGGTACAAAGTCCACACTCACATTTCAGCTAGTAATTCTTTCTAACATCTTTCAAGAAGACAAGTCATAATAACAGAAGCCAGCAGAAAGGAAGCTAAAAATGGAGGACAGGAAAATACACATGAAAGATCTTTTCATCTCTATCTTTTGTCTGTTCTTTCTAGAGAATTGTTATGTTGCTAGAAATTTTGCATGCTATTTAAAAGAGCTAGAAGCCGCAGTTTACCTTCTATCGCCAGGTTCACTTCCTCTAATGTCAGGGATTACAAGTGTTGCCCGTAATTGTCTTGCAACAACTACAGCATCAGCAATCTGATGAAGATGATAACAGGAAATGAGCAAGCAATAAATTATAAAGCGTTTTGCTCACAGAAGTTGCAGAATGCCCAATTATTTAAATTCATGAAGAATATATATGGGTGCTAATATTTACAAACAGTTTGAACAGTAGGTTGAAGAGTTGTATAACTAAAGACATTAATCTAAATTAGCTATTTCTATCACTTACAAATCACACCATCTCAATTTACTATTTAAAATATGGACCGCAACAACGACTTGAGTTAAGTATAAAGAAGTTACCTGAGAAACATGGTATTCTGGACCATTAGTGAGCGTGAAGGTAACATAACCTAGTGATTCATCTGCTTCTTCTGTTAACAAAAAATCAAGTAACAACCACGTTCATAAAAAAATGCCAAAACTTTCATAAATGAACCGTACTTACCCAAAACCGGCTTCTGCCAACATGGCTTCAAGGTCAGGCCATCCTCCTTCCAAGGGCCGTCAGCCCCTTTTGCAACACTAGCAATAGTATGCTCCGAAGCCTTATTCGTATCATGAACAACTGGCTGTGAAATGAGGAAAATCAGCACATGGATAGAAAGGACATGCATTTTTCCTAGTTAATAATTAAAAAATACACTCTTTCTTATCCTCCAAGATCCAAAACAAAGATTATAGAGTAGAAGCATTTAACAAGATCTGATAAATAGCTTAATACAATCTCCAACGGTATGTTCCAATCATTTTCAGTTCACGATCTCGATTTGATTGTTCACAGCTGTGTCACCATACAACAAAAAAACAGTCTTGATGATCTCTAGCTATGTTCCTATATAAGGACGTAAATCCGAAAAAATCTAGTGATGCAATCTTACCCAAATAAAATCAGACCAGATCAAATACGCATAGGTCATCCGATGTAAAGAATCTAGCATATCTAATACATACCGAACTAGTCACTGCCAAATGAAGCTTAAAAAACGAACATTCCACAATAGGACAAGTGCAATACATTTCAAATCGCCCAAGTCTCAGCATAAAAACACTTAACAAATGGACATCATACACACACAAAGAGACACACACTTAACTAACTCGCGATTTGTCATTGGCACGTGACGTTCAAATTTACCAATCAAAACAAAATCAAATTCAACAGTAGCACCCTCAAATTAGAAAATATACACGAGGAGCATCGAAATGGTCGCGCTTGATCATATCGCCGAGCATTACGAACATAGTGATCGTCAACACCCCAGCCAGCACCTGTCTCGGATCCACAGCCATTGCTTTCAGATCTCAGTTTCTCTCTCTATTCCTGCGCTCGAAGTGATGTAGACAGATGGGAGGGGGGAAGGAGAGGAGTGAGGAAGTAGAGCAGCAGTGTGTGTCTTTTATATGGGTGGTTTAACAATCTTCTTCTGCCTCAGTTATAGGCTTATATCAGTGCAGATTCCATAAATTTATTTGAATAATCACCACGCCGTGATTGATTAATCATTCTATATATTTGCTTACAGTCGCTGTATCTATAGATTTATACGCACAGTGGCACGTCTATTGTGTGTACTTTTTGGGAGTTACCACCGACAGTTTTCCGAAAACGATTGGCCTCCTAAATCTCAGCACCCTCCTTTACTTATTTTCTGTTTTTTGTTTTTTTGTCGGATGCCCTTTTTCCTTTTCTATTTCTTCAAGATATGTAATTATGTAAATATATAATGCCAGCCGCCAGAGCAGTTTATCAAATTAGACATAGTTAGAATGTAACTTTTTGAATATAATTTTTACTAAATATGATTTTGTAATATGATTTTTGTAATGGGAAAATAATAAAAGAGAAGAAAACGGGAAAAATGAGAAGGAAATCAGGAACACAGAAACCCTTTAATACTAACTATTACTTTCATCCTTACATTGCACGGTAATAATTATTAAATTATATTTATTTTTAACTTTAAATGGGGAAGATAGTATATCTTTAAATTATTTACAAAAGTCGATAAATTCGGCCGCAGCGAAACTAAATTTAATAAAGAACTAGTAATCAAATGGATGACTCCAGCAAGTCAATTAATAGAGCAAAAAGTAAGAAAAATAAACTTTTTGATGATTTTTATATTTAGGAACTTTACTTCAAAGTTGGGCAGTTTGAATATTTGGCCTACCGACTCCAGAAGAATTGTTTAACATGAAAATTAGCATAAAAAATTAGAATTTATTATTTCAGTTTTCTTCTCTAAATATTGAAATGCAGGCTCAATTATTTGTCCTCCAGCAATACTATTAATATTTTCAATTTTTCTGATTGTTAAAATTTGCATTAAAAAAAAATTAGATTTGTTCGTTTTTTGTGTTTCTTTCCATGACTTAGTTTGTTATAGAGATGCAATTTATTGATATGTAGCATTTTTCATTTCAATTTTTGTAACAAATAAAATTAATGTAGAAAGTGTATATTTCTTTTATTTTATATTACAATTACAAACTATATTCATCCTCCTCTCAACGTAAGCAATTGTATTAAGCAACCCACTTCCCAATTACAAATACCATTCATTCCATTTAAAATTGCTCATAATTTTTTCTAAAGAAACTCCAAATTTGTCTCGAATTTTTCAAGTGAAGTGAAGTAGTAGTGAGTAGAACAAATGTCTTAAGCGCTAAATAATGTTACTCATTTCCTTGCATGTTCTAATCAATTAACACCCGTTGTCCCACCTTTAATTATGAGTTCAAATTCTCACCAAATTCAAAGAACCCTTTCACTGTCAAAAATTAAAATAGGCAAAATTCCCCTTGATATTTTGAAATTTGTCTCAGAATGTAGTAAAATCTTAAATAAAAATAAACTCATTTCCTTGACATTCTCTCCCACTTGAGCAAGGCATTCTCATCTTCCTATATATTCATTCTGCCACTACCATTAATATATCTTGCTCAACCCAGTACCCCTTTTCCTCGCACAAGATGGCTAATGGCGGAGAAGCAATAATTTAGTGGCTTCCCTCTGAGTTTTCTAAATCCCGCAATCCCCAAAATTTCTCTTGAGCCCTGATAGGATACACCCCCGCTACTAAGCCCAAACGCTGACCCAATATAATTATGGATACAATTGGACTTCGGCAAGTAAGCACAGCCTGGGCAAGCTCGGCCCACTGGAAAGCCCAGAGGTCACTCCGGCCCAACAGCGCAGCCCAAAAGCACAGACTCGGCCAACCCACGATCTCCAACGTGGCACCCCACGATCTCGGTACACACAACCTCGGCTAACCATAACTTGTTGCCTATAAATAGTACCGCTATGGTAGATTGAAAGGGGGATTTTTTTGATTGGGATAATTGTTGATTTTCTAAAGCATTAATACAACGAGTCTCTTTACCCCGTGGACGTAGATCTCACAAAAGATCGAACCACGTAATTTCGTGTTCACCTTATTTTACATTTTTCCATCGTACAAACACCCTAAAAAACGGACGATCGAGCATTTGGCGCCGTCTGTGGGAATTTTTCTCGTATAATTCTTCTCTATAAAACGATCAACATTTTTTGAGTGAAGACACGATGGTGAAATCAACCCGCTCCACTGCTGCTGCCGCCAAGGGAAAACAGAACCAAGCTAACCCGTCCACCAATCCACCTCACACATCAGCTAATGAGGAGGATGTACGCCAAATCCAACGCGATAAGCAGCCCATAATCCGCCGGACTCCTGACGGCCATATGGAGGATGTGTTATCGGGTCGCTCCGATGATTCGACTGGTAACGGTGAGCCAAACCAAGGAGGTCACCAATGCGGAAATGCCGCACTCCAGCCTCAGCTCGAAGATGCACTTAAGGCGTATTTAGATCTCCATGAGCAAGATTTTCTCAAGTTCGCTAGTCGACATCGACAACAAAGTCGAGATGGAGAAGACAAAACCAGACCATCACGACAACGATCCTCGAGTCTCCAAATTGTCGGAGACAAAAATGACGAACTTCTCCAAAGGCAACGTAATTATAACCACCGGGGAAACAATAACCGTGCTTCACCTTGGCGTGGTTCAACGTCACCTCGTCAAAACGCCGGTCCATCCCGACGTGACGAAGATGACCACAGACAAGGGAAATTCACTGTTTACAGTCGAATCGCCACCCCTTTCACCAACAAAATACTCTATACTCCGCTCCCGTCGACATATAGGGTACCGCCCATTAAACCCTACAATGGGTCCTGTGACCCCAGCAACTTCTTGTCACAATACCAATACAACATGCTAAACCAAGAGCTCGCTGAAGACGTTTACATGTGTAAAGTCTTCCCCGAGCTGCTGATAGACAATGCCAGAAGCTGGTTCGATAACCTGCCTCGTTGCAGCATCGGGTCGTACACTGACCTACTAGACTCATTCGAACGTCGTTTTTTTCAGAAAGCCGAGGCCAAAATCAGTCCGGCCCAACTCCTTACACTAAGGCAAGGACGAGGAGAAACGATCAGCAACTTTCTGGCTAGGTTTTACAACGAGAGCCTTAAAGTCGACCGCCTGTCCGACGATGTCCTCATCTCAGCGTTCCAAAATGCCATCCAATCCGGCACTCTCTTTCGAGAGCTCGTAAAGGAACGCCCTCAAACCTCCAAACAGCTATGGAAGATCGCTGACATGTTCGCCGAGGCAGACGAGGCTGATAGGAAGAAGAGGGCGGTAGATCGACCGGAAAATCATGACAAAAGGAAAAGGGAGGAGCGCACCGACCATGGACAAAATCGTCAAGGTGCTCTTGAGAGAATACAACGAGGTCCCTTAGAATCCCGTCTTGGACCTCGACCCCATCAAGATCGAAATCAGCTCACTCCGCTAACAAAGCCCCGAGTTGAAATATACGAGCTTCATGCGAACTTGTTCCAGAAGCCACCACCCTTATCCCGAAGTGGGTCGAAGCGACGGTCCAAAGATAAATACTGCAAATTCCATAATGATCATGGTCATGACACCGAGGAATGCAGGAATCTCTCCTCGGAAATCGAGCACCTAGTACGTGACGGTACCCTTGGGAAGTACCATAGTCGTAACCAACAAGATGCCCAATTTCAAGGGAAGGGCAAAAGAAGAAAGAGTAGGGGGGGGGGGGAACAACTGCGACTCCCACCTAGACAAGAAGTCAAGGCACGATGACGAAGACAAAGATGAAGACCAACCTCAATATGATGTAGTCATCACTGCCATTACCGGGCTGCCTCAAGGCATGACGAAGTCCTCGTTAAAAACCGAGGCCCGAAGTCAGCAGAGGGACGAGCCATCACAGAAAAGGTTCAAAAAGGATGAGATCGCCACCTTTTCCAACAACGACCCCGTTCCCCATGCCTTACCTCATCAAGACGCTACCATTATCGAAGCTGTGGTAGCCAATAAGCTAGTCCGCCGAATATTCATCGACAGTTGAGCCTCTGTGAGCGTGCTTTTCAAAAACTGCTTTGATAAACTCGATATCGAAGAAGCACGTTTAAAGCCAACACCTGTCCCGCTGAGGAACTTCACACAACAAGAGACCATGACGGAGGGTATCATTTCACTCCCCGTGACTGTTGGGAGGAGCCCGTTATCTTCTACAAAGATAATCCATTTCTTTGTTGTAACAGCCAACTCCCCCTACAACATAATCTTAGGGAGAGATTGGCTAATAGCAACGAAAGCGATCTGCTCGGCCTACCATATAACAGTTAAAATTCCTTCCAAGAACGGGGTAATCATACTCAGGGGAAACCAAGTGCAGGCCAAGGAGTGCATGCAGGTCGCACTCTGAGGTTCTGGGACACAGCATCCTCAAGCATAACAATTACTGAACCCCGAGGAGATGGAGTCGACGTCACCATCATCTGTGGAGCCGATTGAAGACGTTATGTTGTACGAAGATGACTTGTCCAAGGTCATCAAAGTAGGGTTCGTTGGAGGAAGCGAACTCCGAAGTCAAATCGTTCAGTTACTTCAGGAATATAGAGATATTTTCGCCTGGTCACCCCTAGACATGACCGGAGTGTCACCGAGTGTCATCACTCATCGCCTCAATATTGATCCCGAGGTAAAACCAGTTCGGTAGAAACAATGGACCTTTGCAGCCGAAAGAAACCAGGTGATCCGTAACGAAGTACGCCAGTTACAGAAAGCTGACATTTTATTCGAGGTAAAATACCCGACCTGGCTGGCCAACCCCGTGATGGTAAAAAAATAAGGAGGAGGATGGCGCATTGACTATACCGATCTCAACAAGCACTGCCCGAAGGACTGCTACCCTCTTCCTAATATTGACAAGAAGGTTGAAGCCCTTGTTGGTCACAAAGTATTCAGTTTCCTAGACCTATACAAGGGGTATCACCAAGTTCTCATGAGCGTTGAAGACGCTCCAAAAACGGCCTTCATCACAGACTTCGGCATTTATGCGTATAAGAAGATGCCTTTTGGACTAAAAAACGCTGGAGCTACATACCAAATGATGGTCGACAAGATATTTGAGCCGCACATCGGTCAAATTACCGAAGTGTATGTAGATGACATAGTCATTAAAAGCAAAGAGATCGTCACTTGTGTAAACGACCTTCAAGTCATCTTTGACCTACTTCGTAAAGCAAACTTGAAGTTATATCCAGGAAAATGCACTTTCATAGTCCGATCTGGAAAATTTCTTGGGTGTTGGGTTTCTCGCGAGGGATTAAAAGCCAACCCAGCAAAAGTCAAAGTTGTTCAGGAGATGCAAGTACCGAAATCCATCCATGACGTGCACAGACTGACGGGCTGCCTAGCCGCGCTGAATCGTTTCCTATCTAAGGCCGCCGAAAAATAACTTCTATTCTTTAAAATACTAAAAAAAGCGTCGGACTTCGAATGGAACGACGAGCATAGGATGGCTTTTGAAAACCTAAAAAAGTACCTTGCAAATCTACCCACCTTGTCCGTCCCAAAAGAAGGCGAGACCCTTTCTTTATACCTCGCTGCTTCAGACGAGTCATGCAGTGCAGTCCTAGTGCGAGAAGAAGGACGCCGTCAATTACCTGTTTACTTCATAAGTCGAGCCCTAAAGGGACCAGAAATGAGGTACCAACCCTTGGAGAAGGTCGCACTTGCATTGGTAAACGCCGCAAGGAGGCTTCGACCATACTTCCACACACACCCAATTCAAGTCTTGACCGATCTTCCACTCCGGCAAGTGCTCACAAAACCCGAAGCTTCAGGACGAATCGCCAAGTGGGCGGTAGAGCTCGGCGAACACAAAATCTCTTTTTTACCTCGTCAAGCCATCAAGGGGCAGGCTCTTGCAGACTTCTTGGTAGAAGTTGCATTTGCGGAACCGCCGACGTCAACCGAACCCATCATAGATAAGTTCCAAAATGAAGCACCAAAGCTACCGCCAAAAGATTGTTGGAAAATCTACGTGGATGGTGCATCAGGCCAGAAGGGAAGTGGAGCCGGGATCTTACTCATCAGCCCGGAAGGAAAAGAAACAACTTATGCTCTCCGGTTTAACTTCTCAACAACAAACAATGAAGTGGAATACGAAGCCCTAATCGCCGGATTTCGTCTCGCGCAAACTCTTCAACTACGAGCTGTCCAAATCCACAGTGACTCCCAAGTCATAGTGAGCCACATGTTAGGCAGATACGAGGCCAGAGGTGAACGGATGAAGAAGTACCTCCACAAAGCCAAAACCTTACAACAAGGTTTCTCGTACTTCGAGTTGATACGAATCCCGAGAGGTGACAATGACCGAGCTGACGCACTGAGCAAACTTGCATCATCATCCATGACCTCTCCTGTGGAAGAAGTGCAAACTCGAAGTATAGAAGAGGCCGAAGTGAGTATGGTAACTGATAATGAACCGAACTGGATGACACCACTTCGCAACTACTTAGAAAAAAGCGAACTCCCTGCTGATAAGGTCGAAGCTAGGAAGCTTCAAAGTAAGTCCGCCAAATACGTCCTAGAGCAAGGAATACTGTACAGAAAATCGTACCTTCAGCCTCTTCTAAGATGTGTAGGATCCAACCAAGCAAATTATATACTACGCGAAGTGCATGAAGGATCTTGTGGCAGTCACATCGGAGCTCGTGCTTTAACCAAAAAGGTCATGAGATGGGGATACTATTGGCCAACCATGTTTCAGGATGCAATTGACATGGTCAAACAATGTTCAAAGTGTCAGCTCCATGCAATAGTACCGAGAATGCCGCAAACTGAGCTGACCAGCATGCAAAGTCCTTGGCCATTCATGCAATGGGGAATAGACATCGTTGGCCCGTTTGAGCAAGCTCCCGGCCAGCTACGGTTCCTTATAATAGCCATTGATTACTTTACGAAGTGGGTCGAAGCCGAACCGTTGGCAAGGATTACAAGCAAGAAAGCCTTAAACTTTGTTTGGAAAAACATAGTTTGTCGCTTCGGCATACCTCATGCCCTCGTCTCAGATAATGGAACCCAATTCACAGACAAGACATTCAGAGAATGGTGTGATGAGCTTAATATTCAACAAAAGTTCACTTCGGTAGCTCACCCTCAAGCGAATGGCCAAACCGAAGTTACAAACTGGACGATAGTCAGATGATTAAAAACCCGCCTCGATAAGGCCAAGGGAGATTGGGCAGAAAACTTGCCCCAAGTTCTATGGTCCTACCGGACTACCCCTCGGACATCGCATGGTGAAACACCATACAGTCTGGTCTATGGAACCGAAGCGGTGATTCCGGTAGAGATTGGGTTGCCGAGTCCTCGAACGCTTAACATTGCTGCCCAAGATAACGAAGAAAGACTTCAAACTAACTTGGATTTGCTGGAAGAAAAACGAGAACAAGCCTATATACAAGAAGCTCGATACAAACAGCAAGTAGCTCGGTATTACAATAACCGGGTGAAGCATCAGCAATTTCAAGTAGGCAATCTCGTACTCAGAAATAATGAAGTTAGCAAGGCGAAGAAGCTCGGCAAGCTGGAAGCCACTTGGGAGGGCCCATACCGAATTCAAGAAGTCCTTGGCAAAGGATCGTACAAGCTCGCCTATCTATCTGGTGAACCGGTACCCCGAACTTGGCACATTTCTCATTTGAGAAGATATTATCTATAAGTAAAGATAGATAGTTTGTTGGAAAAATTTAAACTTCCCATTCCCTTTCCACATCGAATCTTTGCATATTTCAGCCAGTATGCGTACCTTCCGCTTATACGTTTTATCTCGAAAATTTAAAATAAATCCTAAAAAAACTCCTCAAAGAGAGAAGAAAACAAAACAAAACTTCAACTTTGGAGTAACATCTAAACGCGCGTAAGGGGACCACTCCTATCGATAAATTCGACAAATAAGGAACTTGAAAGCCTCAACTTCGTCTTCAGAAGAAGTGGCCATTTGAAAGCCTTAACTCCGTCTCCAGAGGAAGTGGTTACTTGAAAGCCTTAACTTCATCTTTGGACGAAGTGGCTATCTATGAACCCGGATGAAGTGAGCTGTTTAAAAAGCCGAACTTCGTCCCACATTAGCCATTATAAATAATCTTGAAGCAAACTTGATTATACGATCGAGAAAAAGCTTTTAAGATGTAATAGTGCAATAAGAATAAAACTTTATTTCATTAATGAAACATTACATCAAGGTGGAGGGTTCGAGCTTGAAGGTTTACTGAAACTAAGATACTTCTCTACAAAACTCGGACCCGAACTTGAGCCAGAACCATGGCTGTACACTGAATCTAAAAAGGACATTCCTTGACCACGGCCGAAGCCCCGTCCTCGGGCTTCTTTCTTCAACACACCACGAGCTCGACCTGCAGGAATAGGTCGACCTCGGCCTCCTAAGGCTCGTCGGCTATCACCTCGGCCTCGAGACATTATAGCATATGTTTGCTCCTTGGTCAAAGCCGTGCTGGGGGAGTGTATAGCTGCTAAATTCCCGTCTAACCAGTCCGGGGAAGATGAATCAGGCGGGACATTCTTGGACAAAATCCACCTTTTTAGCTTCGGATTTCTGTTCAGAACCGTCTTATACGAGGACCCCAACCTAAGAAGTTCATCTTCCTGTTCGCGAACTTGCCAGGAATCCACCCCGTATTCCTCAATGTACTTCTTCACTCGAGCGCGGACTTCTTTAATCTTTGTATGGGTTTCATAGATGGTTAACCGCCCGCTCTTGTGAATGAGATCTTCATACTCCGTATGCTCCTCAACCATGGCTTTGAAAGTTTGGATGTCATCCATAGCTTGTTTATATTTGTCATCAAGCTCTAGATACCTGACATGCACTTCGTCAAGCTTTTCCTGAGCTACTTGAAGCTTCACCCCAGCCTCGACCTCGATGTTATCAGCTCAATTTTTCCAAGACAAAGCATCGAGCTCGGCTACCTCAACAGCTCGACGAAGTTCAGACATCTCTTTCACGAAATGAGAAGCGTCGTAAAAATCAGGAGCAGGCTACAAAGCAAACACAAGCATGATTTAACAAAAGGTGTTTTTATAAACTGCCGAATACGACAAAAGAAGCGCCGCCACCCTAGTAGTGACGAAGTACAAGGATAAAAAAAAAGAGAACACATGAAAAGTCACTTGACTCCGTCACAGTTTCCTTCATCCATGCCAACCTCTTGTTCGTCGACGTTTTCCTCCGGCCTCTCCCCGGTGACGTCGGCCAATGGACCCTTCGATAGCTCGGCAATAACAACCTCCAGCTTGTCATCCCTGTCGACAGGGCAATTTCGGACTGCCCTCTCCGATAGAAGGGATTTGTGCCGGGCCAGCCTCTCCACCACTGGGACCTCCGAAGTGCATTCCACGAGCACCTCGGCATATTCCCGCAGCATCTCCTCCTCTGACATCACCTCGTACCCGTACTTGGCCTTGTCAAGGTCCGGGTGATCCTGGGCGATAAGATCGATGACTGCCGAAGTAATCGAGGTACTCATGGCACCCACCAGCTGCGTGACCGTTCCGCCAAAGTGCTGAGATCGGAATATCCGTTCGGCAAAGGCCCAGAGCACACCACCCTGGCCAGCAACCACGCGGGCCATATTCTCCCGCTCCCCGGCAAGTTGGGCCTTCAACCCAGCAACTTCGACCTCCAGGTCGGCCGCCTTCTTCTTCGCATCTTCAGCAGCAACGAGGGCCTTAGTCTCCTTTTCTGCCGCCTTATTGGCTTTTTCCTCGGCCGCCGCCACCCTCACAGCTAAATCGGCCCTCGCTGCCTTCAGCTCGGCAGACAAATTTTGGAACTGGGCGACTCCGCCAGACACGAAGTTCGCCAAGCCTTTCAGCCCGGCTAACGCCACTTCGGCCTCCTACACAAAGAAACATCAATATCTAGCAACTTGTCACAACATTGATCAACAAGCCGAT
Source organism: Leonotis leonurus (assembly GCA_026898415.1). Lineage (NCBI taxonomy): Eukaryota > Viridiplantae > Streptophyta > Magnoliopsida > Lamiales > Lamiaceae > Leonotis > Leonotis leonurus. The sequence goes on along the minus strand of JAPKLX010000180.1, from coordinate 387,776 downwards.
ACTCACCTCAGGAAACGACATCTCCCGGGATGCGTCCGAACTCGAGGACTGACCACCCGTATGACCCCCCATCTCCACAATTGGGGGGAAATCATGACTTCGGCAATCCACCATTCGAGGTGGAGACGATACTATGCCGGATGAGACGAGCTGCGAGCTCTCCAAACCCGTCATAGGCAGGTCAGGTGTTCTCTCCGACGACATACAAGACGACGCCTTCTCTACGACAGAAGAAGACCTCGCTCTCTTCTTCGTCCTCTGTAAAATAGCCTGGAGAGCTTCAGGATTCACTGCAAACACAAAAAGCAAAAACATACATTAAAACTCAGATGGATAACATCATACAATACGTGAAGCAGGACCTCACCCAAATCCGTGTCCGCAGTAGCGTCATATGGGCTTAGCCCATACCTCGAGAGTTCGGCCTCAGAATAATCCCTCTTAATAGAACCGAGGTTCACCAAGCTCACTTCGAGCTCACCAATTGGTTCCTCAGTAACCTGAGGCCCGACCTCGGCCTTCGACCAAGCATGCAAGTTCACTTTGGACGGAGTCTCTAACTTAAACCTATTGACAGGGGAAAGATACACCCACCCCGTTGGCCCACGCTTAACTCGAAAGAACCTAAGCAACGATTCAACAGAAGCCGAACCCCCACGACGGCCGACTTCCATACAAAACCCGATAACCTGCTTGATGGAAGGCGGCGCTAACTGGCCTAACGGCAAGCGAAATTTCTCTAAAAAATCGACGAAAATTCGATTCAAAGGGAAGCGAAAACCAAAATGAAGATAATCTTCGTATACAGTAAAAAAGCCTACAGGAGGAGAACTACCCCTATCCTCAACGCGAGGTAAAACCAACTCCATCGACTCTGGAAATAAGAATTTACAAGCCAGATTTAACATATGCGATTCACTCATGGTAGAAACACATTCAAGGGCAGCGTCGGACCCAACTAAGGGTAAAAATTCAATTACTCGAAGAACAGGAGGAACGAAATACCGTGTAAACACCCTTACAGTAACCCTCGCCGGAAAAACCCTAGACGGCGAAGGCGAAATTTCTACATCCTCCATGTCTACATCTATTGGGAAAGGAGATGAAGAAGAAGCCATGGCAGAAAGAAGTTACTTACTTGTCGCAAAATTCAGATTAGTTTTGCTGGTATAGAGAACAACAGCGGCGAATGCAGAAAATTGGAAATAGAGTTTAAGAATTGGGGGAAATTGTTTTCAGGCGTGTAGAGCAAGCTCTTATAAGCAAAGCTCCCGCATTTTCAAATCCCGCCTCTTCGTATGACTAGTAAGAAATCGACACGTGCCCCACTTGTCCATCTCACAACAGCCGTACCTTAAAGAGCTACACACAGTTCGAACTCGACCTCGTCTACAAGAGGAAACACATATTCCGACTTCGTCGAAATCCTCATTTTCACCAAAAATCTTGTCCTCGGAACTGTGCTTTTGGGGGGGATGTGATAGGATACACCCCCGCTACTAAGCCCAAACGTTGACCCAATATAATTAAGGATACAATTGGACTTCGCCAAGTAAGCACAGCCTGGGCGAGCTCGGCCCACTAGAAAGCCCAGAGGTCACTCCGGCCCAACAGCGCAGCCCAAAAGCACAGACTCGGCCAACCCACGATCTCCAACGTGGCACCCCACGATCTCGGTACACACAACCTCGGCTAACCATAACTTGTTGCCTATAAATAGTACCGCTAGGGTAGATTGAAAGGGGGATTTTTTTGACTGGGATAATTGTTGATTTTCTAAAGCATTAATACAACGAGTCTCTTTAGCCCGTGGACGTAGATCTCACAAAAGATCGAACCACGTAATTTCGTGTTCATCTTATTTTACATTTTTCCATCGTACAAACACCCTAAAAAACGGACGATCGAGCAAGCCCTAGTTTTTGATTCGATTTTCTTCCACAATCTCAACACAAAAAATCAAAGATATAAAGTAAGAAAATATTTACCATCTCACCACACAAAATAAACATACAAAGTAAGAAAATGCTTACGATCAAAATCCACACTGATCATTTCCCCAAGCGCTCCACACCACCGTTGTTGCTGCCCACCGTAATGATCACGTGAAGCCTGGTCAACTGATGGGAGTCTCCCACATCTTCCATCATTTGTCATCCACCCCAGCCCTGACCATCACTATTGCCCATATAAGCACATGAACCACTCATATTTTCATTGTCGCCATCTACAATTATATGTCCGCGAATGCAGTGTCAAAGTCACTAAATAGGATATATATATATATATATATATATATTTAGGATAATACGAGGTGGCGTTTAGTTTGCATGATAGCAGGGACAGATGCAATTTTTTTTTCAGGGGTGCTCCACTTAGGGATGTTAAACGGACGAACCCACTCGATTTCAGGTCAGTCTATTCAGTTTCAGGCTACTTTTGGTTTGGGTGAGTCGAATTTTTATTATTTTGGGCTAAAGTAATTTTCCATAATTCTAACCCACTAGGTTTAAACCTAGCTTATCGGGCCAAATTATTTAATGAAAAAATTATTATACATAATTTTTTTAATGAATTTTTTTTATAACAAAAATTATGTAGTTATTTTCTTAATGGAAACATTTAACTTGGTATCAGATATAAATTAGATACAAAAATAAGTATTATTTCACTATAAACTTACATAATAACTAATAATTTAGCACAATTTTAACACAAATGACTATATTTTTTCAATTTTTAAATCATAATTGTTTTTTATCGGACTAACTCATTCAAATTTTGAGGTAGTCCTATCGAGTTCGGACTATTTTTGAATCGGTTCCATCAGACTTTTTATTTTTATTTCGGTATAAAATATTTATGCTCTAACTCACCATTTTGTCGGTATATTCGGATCAACCCGTTGATTTCGGGCTAAATTCATATCCCTAGCTCCATTGTAAAATTAATTTGTATAAAATTATAAAAATATGTGAAGCAACATCAGCGGTTCAATGCGACTATTTTTTGAGTGAAATGTAAATGTGAGTTATTCGTGCCGCGACAAAGGGTGCTATACAGAAAATATATCGGCGATAAAGGAAAAAAAATGTTCCGCCCACCCTCCGCCACTGCATGATATGATTGATTAATAAAATAATCCAAATTAATCTAATGTTACTTTGAAGTATAAATGATAATTACTCAATTTTGAACTAATTTAACTATCTTATCCCTCAAATAATTAACAACACATTTTATCAATCTAACTTATGACTAAAGTAAACACACCTTCAAAAAATACGTCGGTTATTTAGACACACCTCCAAAATGTAATATGTTTTTAGTAGGAAATTGAACATGCAATATGCCGTTTCAAACTAAAACAATCAATAGTTATTATATATGCAATAACTGCTAAATATAAATGCGTTTATTTTGTTTTTAGATAATAGTCAGATATTTTGCACTATTTACAAAATATAGGGTTTAATAATGTATTTAAAAAATCAAATAAATAAATAAATATTTTAATGCAATGTCTATACAGTAATATTATTTATAAGATTTCATTTTGGACATTATTACATGATGTACATACATTGTTAAAAAATATAATTAAAGAGAAAAATAGTTAAGGAAAAAAGTATATCTCATAAACATATATAAGTGTATTATTTGTTGTCTCATTAAAAATATTTACCAAGAAAATTTAATGGTTAAAAAATTGGTAAGGAAAAAAAAGTACAACAAAAATATCATTCAAGACGTAATGTAGACATTTAGGTACAATTTTATAAGTTATTTCAAAATTTTCGCTTTCCCGAAGATGATAATATTTCAAATCTGTTCATTTCCATATCATAAACATATTTCAGTACAGGAAAAAAGTACATGATACACAATATATATATATATATATATATTTGTGTGTGTATTGCATAAATTGCATCATTAAAAATCTTAGCTATGAAAACCTCTGTGGAAAAATTTTATTAAGGAAAAAAGAGTATAAACAAATAGTTTTCATGACATAATCATCGGAATTATCTATTTAATTTTGACTGAATCTTCAAGATTATATTTAAGTTATAGCTTCCCCTCAATAAAATAATTTTATAAATATAAAAGATTTTAATATTATCATTATAAGATATAAATGTGAAGAGAAAATTGAGTGGACACATATGCCGTTGCTCTGTTCTAGCTCATTGTGCAACACATTTTGTTATTCATTATAGGAAATAGTGGTGATATGTTTCATATCGTTCTACTAGATTAAAATCAAATTATATGTGTAACTCCCGGCAGAAGGGGCCTATGCAAAATTATAATTTGATGAAATAAAATTAGAAAATGTTGTAATATGACAATAATGATGTAACAATTAGAGTAGAAAGGAAAACTGTAGGATTTTGGACACACTGGTTACGACAAAGTTCAATATATGGAGACAATGAATCGTAAACATTGAAATACATGGGGTCGAATGTTGAAAGTATTGTTGACGGTCAACATGATATGACTATGAGTTTGGATACAGAAAGTCATACATAAAGTGAAATCAAATGGCAGCAAAATATGTATCAATATGACATTAATATCACAATAGTGATCGACATATATGAATAAGTCACTAGATGGGGCCCACATTGTCATAAGCTCTTCACAGTAATCCTAAAAACCAATTAAAACAGTTAGAAAGATGATTTTGGGTTGAGTACTAATGTACTCCATAAGTTTCTTGCCCCCTTTTATAGTGAAAATAAAATAAAGATTTTATATAAAGAATATTACATGTCCAACCATATGTCGCATGACATTTAAAAAAACCCACCTTACTCATATGAAAACATACATTTTACCATCATATCGATCTCGTTACCATTCTTGTACATTCATCGTGTTTCTTGTTTAGCCTCTCTTTGTTCGTCTAAACTTGTGTTTTTCGAATCTTTATTCGTATTATTTTCTCTTGATTGCATGATATTTTGGCTCGATTTATGTTTCATTTTATGTTTCAGGATCACTAGCCTAAACGAGTGTTGAAGATGAAAAAGAGACGAGAAAAGATCGAGAAATGACGAAGGAATGAAGAATAGTGCCGAGAGCACTAGTCAGCGGTTGCATAGCCCTAAGCAACCACTGACTAGGCATTGTGCGCCACGGTCGAGCCACAGCCAAGCCAGCGCGCAGTAGGCCAAGACGCCAGGGTCAGCGGTCGCTGACCACCCGGCTGACTAGGGCCTGGCACAACGGCCTCGCACGGGTCGCAGAACCACCCGGGTCAGCGGTCGCTGACCTCTACGCGGCCGCTGACCTCATCTCTCGGCTATATATGCTCGACGAGTTTCTCATTCGAAAAACATCACTTTTGGCTCGTATTTCAAGACTCTTTCCGACGCCACTCTTCAGCATTATTTTTAGACATTTTTCTCTTCATAGTTTAGCACGTCTCGATCTAGATTCGAAGGTCAAGACTTTAATTTCTAGTTAGTTCTCCTTAGTTTTAGATTTCGTACTCTAAGGTTAGCCTATTGCAACATTCCATTTGTGTTTCGTTTCCAGAATTCTTTTTGTGATTCAAACTTCTTCAAATTATTAATCAAGGTTGTTTCTCTTTTATTATTATGGCTTTCGTTTATTGATTTAATTTATTCAATTGTTTATGCTACCGATTACTTATCTCGTTTACGATTTCCAATTTACTTTACGCATTCTTGTTAATTTTGAATTCCAAGTTACTTGTTTTCTTTTGAATTCGCATCTCGATTTCTTAGGTAGATATTTTATTTACTCGTTGCTTTTTATTAGATTAGTTTTAATTTACGTTTCTTATTTATATTCTTCGCCTAGTTATAGAATCTCCAACAAATCCTTTTTATATTGCTTTCTTGAACAACGAATCGAATTGCCCTGTTAAGTCTTCATTGAGAATACGACTTGGGTTAGCTTATCATTGCTAGATGACCTCGTTTTAAATTGCGAGTGACTCGAAACAATTTTAGTTGAAACAAATTTTGGCGTCATTGCCGGGGAAGACTTTAGGCGATTTAATTCATTGTTCTTTCTTTTTCTTTTATTTTTATTTTTATTTTATTTTATTTTATTATATTTACTTCTTTCTTCTATATTGTGGTGCGTGTAACGTTTTTGTTGAGTGTTGTATGTAAGGTCGCCGCAGTGCCAGAAAGCCGTTGACGCCCTTCATCAATAACATAAACCGGAGGCGTGCGATCCTAGCCACCGTAGAAGAAGACATTGAGCACATTGACGAATTTTCGCTACCGCATTTATTCGAAGAGATAGCCAATGAGAATGTGGACTAGAGACCGCTCTATATGGGTGATTTCACACGGCCCAAGTTCGGCGCTACGGCTACTTTGGCCATTATTCTTGACACCGCAGTCCGAAACTTTGAGTTGAAGCCACACCACCAATCACTACTCCCGACATACCATGGGCTCCCGAGTGAAGACACCTTGACGTTCATCCGAGAATATTACACGGTGGTGCAAACTTTCCCGCTTCACTCACTGACGGAGGATAAACTTAAGTTGAAGTGTTTCCCTTACACGTTGAAAGATAGGGCCAAATCTTGGTTCTTATCTCTTCAACCCGGATCACTCACTACTTGGGCATCGGTTTGGGAGAAGTTCATGTTGAAGTACTATCTGCATCATAAAACTTAAGCGGTACGTACTAAGATAATGAACTTCGCACAAGCCCACAACGAGCCATTCCATGAGGCGTGAGAGAGATTCCAGGAGCTACTTCAGCAGTGCCCTCACCATCAGATGGCACCAGAGATGCTAAACCAATTCTTTTATGATGGCTTGCTCCAAACTACTCAATTCATGGTGGACAGTTCGGCAAGAGGGAACATTGCAGTCAAGACGGCGGAGGAGATGAACGAGATCTTTGAGACCCTAGCCGCGAGTTCGCAGCAGAAATCTTCTTGACCGAGACCAATGGAGGCCAATGCAGTGATTGCCACTCCCGATCTTAAGAAACAAATAGCAGAGATGATGCGAGAGCTACAAGAATTGAAGATGAACCGACCCCTGCACAATCCGTTCAGCAACCTGCACCTGAGCCATGAGGTATTTGTGTTGAATTTAGCCACATGGTGGAGGGATGTTCGCGAATGGGAGGGATGACACCCGAAGGACAAGCTGAGATTTACGCAGCATAGGAATTCACACCCCAACCTCAACCTCAACAAAACTCAGGATGGAGACCCCAATTCCAAGGGAATGGAGCACAACATATTCCAAAACAAACGGCCACCGGTTCAGAAATTTTGCCTCGACATCAACAGCAACAGTATTATCCACCACAACCGCCACATCAACAATTTTTTCCACCGCAGCAGCAACAATTCTATCCACCACCGGTGCAGCAACCACCGCATCAACTTGCCCCGCCCCAACGATCATCGATTGAAGATAGTTTGACTGCTTTTATGAAAGAAAGCAAGAAGGCTCGAGAGGCCCAAGATGCCACAATCAAGTGCCTCGAGACGGCTATAGGGCAGATTTCTGGCACTGTTAACCAATTGCAGTAAAACCAACAGACGCGGAAAATTCCAGCACAAGGACAGCAACCCCATCAAGTGCAAGCAGTGTCCGTTCTAAAAGATGGTAAGGTGGTGGAAACCAAGATGGAGATGGGGTCTCAAGGCAAAATCGAAAAGGTGCCACTGAAGGCGGAGCAAGAGCAGTCCAATGAGGAGCTTCACAAGGCGGTAAATCCATATTTCCCGCCCATTCCTTATCCCAGCAGACTGAGGAATGTCAACAGCGACCAACAGTTCGCAGATCTTTATAAGATGTTATCCAAAGTAACGGTGAACGTTCCACTCCTCAAAGTGATCAAGAATATCCCATCTTATGTCAAATTCTTCAAGGAGCTGATCTCAAAGAAGAAGAAACTTGACGATCAATAGTTGGTGACAGTCTCCGAAGTGGTGAGTGCTATCATGCAGCAGCCTTTACCTCCTAAGCGACGCGATCTAGGTAGCTTCTTTATTGACATTACTCTAGGTAGCATCTGACATGCTAGACTTAGGAGCGAGAATTAATCTTATGTCTTATTCTATTTTTAAACAATTAGGATTAGGTAAATTGAAACCCACTCGCATGTCCTTCAATTAGCCGATAGATCTGTGAGACACGCTAAAGGAATAATTGAGGATGTTCTTGTTAATATCGGTGGAATAATCGTTCCCGTTGATTTCATTGTTCTTGAGATAGGCAACGCACGTGAGGACGCAGTCGAGCATACACTACTCCTAGGAAGACCTTTTATGGCTACCACTAATACTATTATTGATGTCAAAAATAGTACCATTAAAATGTCTGTCCTTGATGAGGAAGTATCTTTTTCTGCTCACCAAATTCATACTACAAATTCTGTCGATTTGATTGATACGTGCTATATAGATACTACTAACCCTTTGGTTGAAAATTCTATAATGTAGGTTTTCATAGTAAGGACGTTACTCAAAGTAAGGGTTTGGACGCGAAAAGAGAGACCGGCCAAGTGAAAATGTTGGAAGGCAAACAAACCTCTAAGAGAAGCCAACAACCGCACCTTTCACCCAAACTGATGATCACAAACTCCGTTTCTCGATATTCCTACTCGTCAACTTATGCGGAAGCTCTTATACGCCCAAGTACCATATCTACGACACGTCTCGACAAGGCCAAATCCCACAAGAGAGGATTACTCGTCCTTAGAAAATTTTCTCCATCGAATGGTGACGCGCCACATACGAAAAGGGAGAAGATGTCATTCCGAATTAATTGGCAACGAGTTAAATTGTACCTCAAACATGACCTCGTATCCGAAGTTGCGGAGTCAAGTTCTTATTCTTACATTCCCGGTTGAATTGGTCCTGTTCCGTCGAGCTAACGACGTAAAATAAAGCGCTTCGTGGGAGGCAACCCACGCTCATTTTTTCCCATTTTTCTTTTTTATTTTCATTTTATTTTATTTGGTTTTTATTTCTTTATTTATTTTTGTCTTTTTCCTATGTTCGTCGGTATCAACGAGTTGGAGGAAACCAAGTCGAAAACAATTCGCGGAGGAGAAAGAGTGAAATTTTACGAGAGTAGGGTCAACGACCGCGGCACACTCAGCGGCTATTGACCCTGCGCCAGCGCTAGCGCCCGCGCGCCACACCGAGTCAGCGACCGTTGACCGCTCAGCGACCGCTGACCTTCCTTATGTAAATTCTTTCCAAACTTTTAAACCTTCTACGAAACTTCACTCAGCGACCGCTGACATGTCAGCGGCCTTTGAGTTAGCTGGTTCCACACCTATATTTGCCTTCTCTCTCCTTATTTCTCCCACTTTTCCCCTTCTTCATCCCCAAATTCCCCAAACCCTGACCCTTCCCCAATTTTAATTCTCCAATTACTCTCTCCATACTCCATAATCCATTCCAATTTCTTGGATTCACCATCAATTTTCCTTCCTCTTTCATTCCATCCGATCAAAATTCCATTACATCCACAAATTCACCCAAATCCCCAAACCCTTCTTCCATCCCTATTTTGTCCACCGAGTGTTTGCTTAAATTCCTATGAGGAGAAAGAGATCCAAGAATAGTGAGGTGAGGCAATCTAGCCGACACGGAGAGGATGACGAGGAATTCCACCCCGTCCGTGACCATATTCCAACATCGGGTGCACCATTTCCGATTTACAACAATCAAGAGGGTACACTTTACACTCGTTTTACTACTCTTGATCTTACACTTCCTCGCACTTTAGATTGAGACCTTTTATCTAGCTTAGACATTGCTTCTAAAATAACTCGTTATTTGAAGAATCTTGGTATGAAAAAATATGCTAGGCTAGAAATTGATTGCTATAGAGAATTACTTGAATTTCTTACTACGTTTGATGTTGCTTCCGATTTCAAGTCCTTTAAATTCCATTATCGAGGTATTTTTCATACTGTGACCACTGCTATGATGAAATCCATCTTTGGATTTCCTACTTCGCGGCTCCATCGGGTGTCCCCGGAATTTAACCTGAATCTAGCGTGGTTTGAGCTGACCGGTTTTCATAACTGGGCATCGGGAGGAATGTCCAGTGGCTTTCTACGGGACCCCGGGATCAGAGTCCTACACAAGTTCATTGCCTATTCTATATCGGGCAATGAACAAGCCAACAAGGTGAACACGGTGGAGTATTTCTTACTCCATTGTGCCATTAAGAAGATGAAGATTTGCCCCTCATCATTCATCTTCGAGGCTATTCAGTCTATCCAATGACGAAAGCGGGCCCATGCTTCACTTCTTCACCTTGCTACTCCCTTAGCCATGCACCTTGAGCTTATCGGTTCCAATGGCCCTCCACACAATGAGCCACTCCTCACGAAGTACATCAATATCAATTAGTTGCGAGGTGCACCATTCGCCCTTTCCCATACCGAGTTGGTGCTTCAAGAGATGCAAAATTGTGTGCGGCGTTATCTAAACGTCCAAGTAGCAGCTCGGGCATCTAACGCACCCGAGGAGCTGGAAGATGCCTACATGGAGGATAACGAGAAGGCTCAATCTGAGCATGAGGAGGACGAGCAAGTCGAGGAGGAGGCCGACGCCGATTGGCTAGGTTATGATCCCGTGGACACCACCGGCGGAACCGAGTGGGGTACCCAATCACAATGGGGCGGACAATCACAATGGGGTGCCCAATCTCAATGGGGCACCTAACCTCAATGGAACGTCCAATGGGAGCAGTTCACGTCCGAAGTCACCACGGGCATACGCGAGATGCGATCTGACATCCGCGACCTTCACACTCACCTCGACACCCATCAACATCAATGGGAAGCTCAACAAAGATCGATGGAGGAGCAGAACCGCCTACTCCGAGAGATGCAACAACAATGGTCCTCTCTGACCTTTGGCGGCGCACTCACTCACCCTCCTCCCGACCAACAGTGAGCCTTTGTCTACTGTTGAGGTATCTTTATTGCTTTATTTTTCTTTTCATGTGAGTGTGTGATTGACTAACCTTTATTTTTTCTCTTTTTAGAGTTCGTTTTTAGGTTTTCTTCCCGTTTTGTTGCTCCAAATGCCGCATTTTAGGGACGTTTTCTCTATCCCTACTCTTTAGATCTTTATATTTCGCAATGAGGTCTTTGCTCTATCTTTGTAGGGGGAAGGGGTTTCTTTTTCATGCATGCATTCGTCGTCTTGTTTAGTGTCATTTAGTATGCAAAATTTTGATTGTGCTAGAGCTACTTTGTCTTGATACATCGTGGGTGAATCGAGGCATGACATATGTTGAAGATGAGATATGATTTGAAAACCTTGATTGATTTGAATTGATTTATGTTGTGAAACGTAGATGAACTAGGAATGTGTGGAACATTATGACCGGATTATGGATCTTAGTAGAATGATTAAAATAGTGATGCATGATGATATAAATTGATTGATTCAATTGGCTAGTTGTTTATGACCACTTGTTGCGTATCCGTGTTTATATTAATTGAACTTTGTCAAGAGGTCTATGCTCCTATGGGAACTATGAGCACGTGAAACCGTGTGAGGATACATTAGGGAACCCCTAATTGTCCACACCTCGCTACAATGACCATATAACTTGACATTGTTCTAAGTTCTTGAAAAATAGGAATACACAAGGATTCTACTCCGCTCTCTTAATCACAAATCCAAATTTATAAAAGAGATGGGTATGGGAAACCACACCGCGAAAACCCGAACATTCGGAGTACTCACCCGGTGAACATTGTCCTTAATTTTCCTCATGTTGAAAGAAAAGAAAAGAGAAAGATACGCTATTAAGATGGATAAAAACTCTAACCGATTATGTGATCTCAATTACATCTTGTGCATCATTGTTTTGTGTTGGTCGAATTGATTATTATCTAGTCTAAATGGTCTACTTTCTTCTATGATCTCTATGTGACGTGACATAATGATATGAAGTTCAATTTTGGAATGATTTGGAGTCTTATCAAGAACGCATGTCGTGAATAGATTTTTTCCCTAGCGATAGTTTAGACTAAGTTATGCTGAGGACAAGCAAAGTTTTGTGTGTGGAGGGGTTGTTTAGCCTCTTTTTGTTTGTCTAAATTTGTGTTTTCCGTATCTTTATTCGTGTTATTTTCCCTTGATTGCATGATGTTTTGGCACGATTTATGTTTCATTTTATGTTTCTAGATCACTAGCCTAAACAAGTGTTGAAGTTGGAAAAGAGACGAGAAAAGATTGAGAAATGACGAAGGAGTGCAGAATAGTGCCGAGAGCACTAGTCAGCTGTCGCGTAGCCCTAAGCGACAGCTGACTAGGCATTGTGCGCCACGGCCGAGCCACAGCGAGCCAGCGTGCGGGAGGCCAGGACGCCAGGGTCAGCGGTCGCTGACCACCAGGTTGACTCGGGCCTGGCACAATGGCCCTCCCACGGGTCGCGGAACCACCCGGGTCAGCGGTCGTGGAACCACCCGGGTCAGCGGTCGTGGAACCACCCGGGTCAGCGGTCGCTGACCTCTACGCGGCCGCTGACCTCACCTCTCGGCTATATATGCTCGACGAGTTTCTCATTCGAAAAATATTACTTTTGGCTCGTATTCCAAGACTATTTCTGATGCCACTTTTCAGCATTATTTTTAGACATTTTTCCCTTCATAGTTTAGCACATCTCGACCTAGATTCGAAGGTCGAGACTTTGATTTCTAATTAGTTCTCCTTAGTTTTAGATTTCGTACTCAAAGGTTAGCCGATTGCAACATTTCATTCATGTTTCGTTTCCAGAATTCTTTTTGTGATTCAGACTTCTTCAAATTATTAATCAAGGTTGTTTCTCTTTTATTATTATGACTTTCGTTTATTGATTTAATTTATTCAATTGTTTATGCTACCGATTACTTATCTCGTTTACAATTTCCAATTTACTTTACGCATTCTTGTTAATTTTGAATTCCAAGTTACTTATTTTCTTTCGAATTCGCATCTCGATTTCTTAGGTAGATATTTTATTTACTCGTTGCTTTTTATTAGATTAGTTTTAATTTACGTTTCTTATTTATATTCTTCGCCTAGTTATAGAATCTCCAACAAATCCTTTTTATATTGCTTTCTTGAACAAAGAATCGAATTGCCCTGTTAAGTCTTCATTGAGAATACGACTTGGGTTAGCTTATCATTGCTAGATGACCTCGTTTTAAATTTCAAGCGACTCGAAACAATTTTAGTCGAAACATTTCTTATTGCGACTTGACGGAGAAAATCGAAGTCTTCCGTGAATAATCTCATTTTTGCTAAGATCATAGAACCTGACCAAGTTCACCCAACCCGAACTTTCCGTGTACACTACCTTAGCCAGATCCAACTAGAATCACAGTTGTTAACTTTAAACGATTAGCAACGCCAATAAATGGGTACGGTAGTACCGATCCGTCACGTAGAGAATACACATGAGCCATACTATAAACTTTGGTATGTAAATTCACATTTAATAAAAGTATTTGGAGCTCACTAGCTCGAATATACCATACTGTATGTTGGTCCCGAGAGAGAAAGTTTTTGTGTATGGGAGGGGGAAATATACCAATTACAAATTATCTCGTTTCTTGCAGATTCAGTGGTTAAGTGTTGTAGTCTACACAGATTGAGACTAGCAGATCGAGAGATGGTCTGTTATGTGAACATAACAGATAACCAATCGCATATAGACACTTCACAAATTGTGAGTGGTTTGTGAACTTAACAGACAATATGTAAGTCACAACTCATGTTGAATGTGGTGGATGATTTGTATTGCTCTTTTATAGAAAATATTGATTAGTTTAAGTATTTTTAGGAACAAATTAATGCAGTTTATGAAAGATTAATATGATATGAATAATCGGAAATATAAAGGCAATAATAAAGAGGTAAATGAGCACACATTATTTTTACGTGGTTCGAGAAACTCCTATGTCCATGATAAATTAAAATATTGATAATCCACTAACATAGATTCTCTCTTCTTTAGATTGGCTAAGTAACAGTTACAAGTCTGGTCAAGAACTAGACAAGAACTTGTGCACGATTTAATGGGTCGTGACCCTTAAAACTTATAATAGAAACTAGAAATTTTTTTTCTTCTTTCTCAGAGCTTGAAACTTAAGTTATGGAGGAAGAACTAGAACTACTAGGTTACAAAGAGTATTTTAAATACTTTTGAGTTATAGGCTTGTTCTAAGCTTAAGGATATAGAATATGTAAGCTAAGAACAAAGGTAAGGTTTTCCAGAGTATGTAGAAATCTCTAAGGTTCAAGAGCTTGAGAAATTCTTGAGTGTTTGAGCATTTCGTTCGTCAATGGAGAATAGAGATTTCTGTAGAGTTTAGCTTAATGAATTTCTCGTAAGCACTCTGGAAGATGGCATGGAGTATTTATAGGCCGAGCATTTGAATACTAGCTATTTAAGAGAAACTATATGTTAGTCATTTTGTACTCTCAACCATTAATGCGTCATTTATTCCATATTCTATATCGTCTTTTTGCATATTTGAATTGCATTACCAGAAATTGTATGTGAGAACGATGATGACATGGCACAAAGAAACAGATAAGCAGATGGTCCATTTAGGTAGATCATATCTTCTCTTTCACATTTGTACAGATTTTCCATCATGATCTATGTGAATACAGATCGTTTCCTCGATTTGTGTCTTCATTTCTTGAAGAGTTCTATTCTAAAAGATTTACAAGTGTACCTATAGTATAGACTATACTTGATCTGTGCTTTACATTGTGATCACTGCCTAACTAGTTTATTTTACAGACAAATACTTATGGTACAGATCGTAAACTTGATTTGTCCCTTACATGTTGATCTCTCTATTTCTATACTTAGATAAAAACTAGTTCTAGTCTAAATTGATCTCTATAAAACAGATCGTTAACTCGATTATTTGTTCTGTACATTGTAGATCAATTAACATATCATTAATGTATCTCTTTGTAAAATAAATAGACAATATGTATGAGAATACAATTATGGGGTTTTACACCCTACAATTTCTTTTCTCTACGTCGTAAAATTCTTTATTCCGGCAGTTACTCTCTTCTTCTTATCTCTATATTATTTTGTCCAATCAATTGGCGGATTCGAATTAATCTATATTACAATGATGCGGACATTTTATTTGATAAGTTGTACAGGTCGAGTCATGTACTAGTTTACTATAACGTTGTCCAGGGATAAATTTATTTTCTTTCAAAATGAGGTTAAGAGTATAATTATTATTTTTTATATAAATTATAATTCCATAATTTTTTAATCTTTTATCTAATTTTAAAGAATAATAATATTAACATTTCAAATTTGTATTCATAATATTATTTACATAAGAAAAAAATTGAATATATTTCTTTTCAGAGTTAGTGTAAGAGGAAAAAATAGTAAAATTATTTTCTTAAATAGCAAAAATCAAGTTTTTAAAAGTCGTGGAGTTACTAATTTTAGGGAAACTGATGGAGTATAATTTAAATAGAAAGAACTTAAGAGGAATGAATTAAGAAATAGATAATTTAAAGCATGATTTATTTTAGAGGGATAAATTAATAAAATTTGAGAAAAATAGTGACTCTAAGGATTGGGTCATGACCTTTTATTTTTTATTTTTTTATTTTTTAATTTAATTATTTTATGTTGAGGGAAGAACCGTCAAAACTGAAATGTTTTTAAATTTATATTTATGCAATTCATGAAAAGGAGAATTGGACAACACAACCACCATTACTCAACTCTTTCTTACTCCATAATTTGATTCAATTCATCACCATACATTAGTAATAGATTCTAAATCAGAAAGGTAAAGGAGCAACGTGTGAATGTTGAAAGATGGCGAGAACAGTTGCCATTTGTCGGTAAGCATAAAACTACAAAGTTCATGTTCCTATTTGATGGGGTTACTGGGGGCTCTTTCTCATTGTAGATCTCTTCTGGGTTTCATCCTCAACTTCCTCCAATTGGATTGTACCAGATTCCATCAATACAATCATTCCCCAACCTGCTTTTCCTAATACCTCCTCGCTCCACACTTCGATTAAGGTTTACTCAGTCACATTTTTTTTATTTTCATGCATTCAATTTTTGAGCTCGCCTTGCCATTAAGGAAATAACTAGTTTTCGTCTTTCAACTCTTGTTGTTGATACCAATTGCATTGATCACTCTTATGTTGCTCAATATTAGCGTTTTAATACCTAACACTTATTCCATTTAAGTAAAATATCATATATTTATTTCTTTTCAAATGCACTTGGTTAATTATTTCGAAATGATTTTGATCATCATATCTTAGAACTAAGACTTATTTTTTGATACCTGGAAGATTAAGTGTGAAAATTTAGCATCTTGGTTCTAATTCTGACAAGAAAAGCATAAACAAGATAAGAAAGATGATGTCTTTGGGATGGTCTTATCAACAACTTTTATTGATTTAGATGCTCCTGAAATGGGAGAAGATGACAACAGCACCGGAGCCTAGTCTTGATGTTAAGAAGTACAAATCAAGAATTTTCTTTATGTATTTGCTGGATATGGAACCATTGATTATGTGAGAAATGTAACCCTTTTCTAATATATATGCACCAGTTCTGCTTAAGTTGTCTTACATTTTTGATATTGCTTAATTGCCCCACCGTTTTCCTTTTGTTTTACTTAGATATTATAAACTTGTTCACTATAATGTGCTAATTAAAACCAAAATTTGTGGAATGGCTTCTTATGATAGATCTTGTTTTTCCATGTTTTCCAGATAACAATGACGAATCTGTTAAATTCACTTGACAGTAATCTAACATGATACACATGATACAATGTTGTGATGCTTGTGTAAACTTCTATTAGCTCTGCTATGAATCTGGATTTATTATAGCACATGGAAACTTGCTATTTATGAGGCACTATATGCTTTTGTATAGCAATTCTTTTACATATGCATGTAGGTGTATATGAGCAAAGCCTGAACAATATTTTTTTTTCTTTAATGTGCGTTCTCATGTTGACATATACAATTTCATTGATAATACTCGGGGAAAAGATATGACATGCCAAAACAAATGACACATTCACATTTAGGTGTGTTGACCAATGGGAGAAACATACATGTGGTCACCGACTCACCGGACAATATGGTCCTCAATGTAGAGGGCCAACTGCTCACACATTTGTACTTGACACAGAGACAAAACAATGTCAGAACATACTGACCTTACCTATTCCACGGTATTGACCTTCGATGTGGTTGTTAACTTGGTTGTTCATAACAAATTCTTTCACTGGGTCACTTTTTCCACAGCCAATTGTTCTCTTCAAAGATTTATTTTTGGTAGGATGAAGAGATGCTTAGATTATACGTTGCTTAAATTATACGTTAATCTTGATGAGACATATTGCCATTATATATTTAGATATACACCTGCCACCCAACTTTGGAGAGATTGACTGCATATGATGGGTGGCAGCATAGAGAACAAGCATACACATGGATTAGAACACTGGAGTATTGCTATCAAAGATGACAAAGTTTTAGAGAAGGAATGGAGAGTTGAAATTCCCATTCCTCGTGGTGGTCCTCACAAGTTTCCATCTTTCCTTATAGCAGTAGGATTTAAATAAGATATGTTTTAGTAGTCCGCCGGAATCAAACGAAGAGCTAGAGAGAGGAGATGGGTTGTTGTCGATGTACTCATTAGGTTGACTATCTAGCCCATACATTATGAGACTTTGTGGAGAAGTCTGTTGGCACACTGTGATAATAATGATTAATAGTAGCGCCAGCCGTAACTTCATCTTGGCCGCCCTACTCCCAAAGCTCAAGTTAAAGCCAAATCGAACCAGCAAGTTTAGGGTCCAATTGGGATATGGTAGACGACAAGTATCAGAAGGGGTATGCTAACGAGCCCGTTTTACGTGCTTGTCTAGGTATAGATTGAGTCTTCTTTTCTTTGTTTTTGTGTCTTTGTGTCTGGGAGGACACACAATTGTGAGACAGGTAGTTGGGAAGAATCTTGGGCAAGTCAGTCCACATTGCGTGAAAGAGGCAAATTATAGGGAAAGTAACACCTTGAGCAAGGAACTTATGTGCTTAAGACAATGTACCATGCGGGATCTGGATCTAACATCTCAAACTGGAAGCGAGGTTTCTTTAGCAACACATTGGGCAAGCCGTTCGGAGACTCTCTGTGCCCAAGATGGAGTACCTGGTGAACAAGGAGCTGAAAAGGAAAGATTTGATGAGATCTTTGGGGGAGCGGATGCAGATTCTTGCTGCAGTGCACAAACAAGGAAAGATTTATTTCATTTACTCTACCAGAGCTACATAAGGAAAGAATCAAGTCGGTCAACTGTTGGACATACTAGGGATCCACTCAATAAGGAAAGAAGATTTTACATACATACCATAGCTGCCACCAAGAAGAGTTGAATCATGAGCAAGACAAAGCACAAGTCAAGACTTGAGCAAGACGGCGAGGAGAATGTTCGTCCAGAATAGTTTATGCCACGTGTAGAAGCTTGGAGCAGAAGAAAGATTATTTCGGGCAAGTCGGAAGACAAGGTGCATACGACGCATGTCTTAACCCAGTCCTTGGGCAAGGTGTGGAAGATCCTGACAGCAGCGAGAAAATAAGAAAAGAAATCTTTATTTCCTTACACAATGGATATGCACGATTTGGACCTCATTGATGATAGGGATGAATATATTTGTTGATATTTATGCAAGGAAATAAATCCTCTGAAACCCTAGCTTGCTCAGAACGTCATGAGCCTGGCCCATAGCCCACTTAGCTTCTATATAAGGTTTTGGTCGTAGCAGCAATCAGAATGAGAGCATAACGTGAAGTACGTGGGGGAGAGCCGCTGCTGCACGAACCACTCACACTCTTCGTTCTTTTTCTTAGGATATTAAAAGTAGATGTTTTGAGAGTCTAAGAGAGGAAAGAACGAAGCATTCAGGCACCTTTTATTTTTCTTGTATTTATTTGTCTTGATTAGGGTTGGTCCTACCATTTATTGTTTTCTGTTTCAATTTAATTCTAATACGTTTCTTTTATCTTTTCTTTTTATTTTTTTTATGTCTAGATAATTTTAATACTTGGTTTAGGTTAAACAATTTTAGTTAAAATCAACTTATCATTGTAAGATCTAACTTGACCAACATAGTTGCATGTGTGTGTTCCTAAAGCGCTGGATCTTATTCCATACAACTTGATTGAGTCATTAGCGCTATAACGGTCGGTAGCATCTTGGGAAAGGTCAGGTTACCACTGTGAACTGGAAACTCGAAGTGTTAGCGACTTCCTGCTTGCCAGTCAAAGGGATCAGCGTGGGGACGCCATGGGTGGGGCATCTAAGTTGGAGTTCTTGTTGTTGCGCAGCCCCCCTAATGCCTATTTGGGTATGTTGGAGTAAGTCTGTCTTGAGCGCGAGCTTGGGAAAGGGGGATGAGTAACCCTTACCTTCTGGGTTAAAAAGGTATGTTGGGCGAGACTTAGGTGGCTACGTGACGAGTATAAAGGGGTTGCATGAGTGATGCGTTTGGGTGGTAGGAGTAAAACCTCATTCTTACACTTTCCTTTAACCAATGACATGTGTATGCAATGAGAATCTTTGCACCGATGACCAAAGAGTTGATCAAGGCGTAACATGTTGACTCCCAAGCCATGTATTTCTTTTGCTTTTGTTTTATTTCAGGTCTTGATTACTTCCTTGCCCGAGGTAGGCCCCTTATAAAATATATAAAATCGTGACAGAGAGAGAGAGTACACCAACTCCCTGTGAGATCGACCCTATACTTACCACTAGCGGAACCTAGTGTAAAGGATATGAAAACTTATAAATTTATCTTGACTGAGTGATAACGACTGAGCCCCGTCATATGCCAAGAAATATGTATCTCCTTACCATGTTGTAAGGTGGTGGCGGATCGTTATGTGTTCTCTCTCGGAGGCGTTGATATCATATTGGGAGTGCATGGATGTCAAGATTAGGAGACATGTGAACCATTTGGGAGACGATGAAGATGAAGTTTATTTGGAAGGGAACTCCTAATCGAGCTGTGTGAGAACCCTATTCTTTGCAGAGGAACTGACTCAAGTGATGAAGGTGTTGTAGGAATTTAAGGAGGTGATTGGTGAACCGACTAGGTTTCCTCCCCATAGGAGAACATATTATCAGATTGACATAACTCTCAGGGCTAGTCTTGTGTCATTCCATCCGTATCGATATGGGCATGTTTAGAAATATGAGATTGAAATATCAGTTGCCGACATGTTGTTCGAGTAGTCAGATCTGACGTACCCAAAACGGTGTTTCAAACCCATAGTGGACATTACTAGTTTCTGATAATGCCTTTCGGGTTAACTGATGCACCAACTACTTTTTAATCTACTATAATGATCTTTTTCGGCCCTTGATGTACAAATTTGTGCTTGTTTTCTTCGATGAAATTTTTATTTACAGTCGGTAGTGGGGGGCCATCGACAACATCTATTGCACGTTCCGCACATTTTGAGAAATCATCAGTTCTAGACCTACCGAAAGAAATGATCATTCGATTATTTATCTGTAGAATATTTGGGGTTTATTATCTCACATGAGGGAGTGGCGATGGACCCTTCCAAGATTCGGGCGGTGGTGGAGTGGCCCAGACCTCGATCGGTTTGGGACGTACGAGGATTTCTGAGTTTGACCGATTATTATCAATGGTTTGTCCAGAGTTATGGTTTAATTACTTGCCCATCAACAACCCCATTAAAGAAGGGCAGCCCCTGTGCAGTTCATTTGGCCAGAGGAAGCAGAGACAACTTTCCAGCAGTTGAAGGGGGCGTTGACTGACACTCCGATTCTTGCAAAGGTGTGGGGGATCACATACCTTAGCAAGTCACTGTCGAAAAAGAATCTTACAAAACTGGCCTATGAGAGAGATGATAGGGTTGTTGTTAGCCAAGTGATATTGGCGGCCGTATCTGATGGGAAGACGCTTTGTGGTACGCATTGATCATTGTTTCAACTTATTTTAAACTGTCAGTACGTGGCATTGTTTAGACCAGACCCACTGTCCGATAAAGGGACTCAGTATCGGGCATGAGGAATATTTCCAGCCGATATACTTCCAATTTATTGTATTTAATTGCTCCCAAGAGTACGAGTTCGTTGTATATTAATAAGTTAACCCTAAGTCGTATTCTTAAGGAAGGCTAAGCAGGGCTTATATCTATGTTGCAGAACAGAAAGCAATTAAAAAGAGAGGGTTTTGGATTTTTAATCTATCTATCTAGGCAAAAATTAATGAAGTAATTAAATCCTAAATCTAAGAACAATGAATTAAGGAAACTGAATTGAAACATGTTTTGAATTGATTAATTAACTTGATTGAAAGATTTATATTACTGAATTGGAAATTAATCAATAACAGAGCAGAAACAAAATAAATCATAAAGCAATAAAGAAAGCAGTAAAAGAACTCACGGATAGAAAAGAAAAATAATGCATTAAAGTACTCCGGGTTTGAATCACGAACGAATCCACAACTAAATTGAAGAACGAACAAGAAATAAAAATCTAGACTAAAAGTGTTTTCTCTCGTGGTCTAAACCCTAGACTAAAAGTACAAAAACATGAAGTAGAAGTCGTTCGTCTGAAATCGCGCGTGGATGTTTAAACAGGAGAATAAGATCGCGTCAGGGTAGCGCTAGCTTGGGGGCAGCGAGCGCTACCTTGGCTCGCTGTATACTTGACTGAAGCCGGGGGCTAGCAAGCGCTGGGAGATAGCGCTCGCTAGGCCCCCTCGCTGGTTGAGGTTGGGCTGCAATCCCGCTAGGGGGTAGCGAGCGCTACCCCACTGTTCTGTCTGCTACAAGTTCCAGGGGCCAGCGGTCGCTAGGGGGGCGCTAGGGGCTAGCGCTCACTAGGGGCTAGCGCTCGGTAGGTCCATCTTCGGTCCAACCCACAATTTTGCCCATTTTCTTAGTCTTTTGGTCTCGTTTCTCTTGTCAAGGCTCGTTAACCATTTTTTGTCGATTTTCACCTACAATGTAGCACTTGAAAAATCAAAACATCAACTTGAACAAATTATGAAACCGTACATACACTGGAAACGAGACCAAAAACGTATAAAACAACCTCCCCACACACAATACCTTGCTTGTCCTCAAGCAAGTCTAAGCTCAAATAGAATACGGAGATTTTAAAACAAGAAGCAAGTTAATTGTGCGATAACAATCAAATTCAATATGAGTTTAAGGAAGGAATAATAAGACTACTCATCAATCACCATTACGTGTTTCCCTCGAAGATACAACTTCAATCCGATCAAACTAGTAACATATGCAAATCCGGTTTTTAATTACTCAAAAGCTAGACTTAGAATTGTTTATCTTCTCAAACTCAATTATTATAGAACCAAATCGCATAGAATTTTTAGTGATATAAAGAACATTGGTCACTAGGTGTGATCTTCGGTTAAACCGAGTAACCTAGCATGGTTTTCCATACCCATTCCTCGAATTCAAAATTTTCTTCGATTTCATAGAGGAAGAGGGGTAGAGTTCTTATCACCTATTCAAGCAGTTCAAGCAATTCAATAACAATTTTAAAGGCCATTCGAGCCAAATTTTCGGAAAGAGTGGGTTATAAGGCTAAAAGCCACGAGATATGGGTTATAAGGTTATCTAAAGTGCTTTCGTGTGGTTTCCCATGCTCATGGTTTCCAGAGGAGGAGAAGCCTCCCAACTCAATCTCACAATTAACAAAATAAGAATCATTAACAACCAAATCTAGCCATTAAGCAATCTTATAATAAATGCACACGTTACGAGCTATCAAATCAATCCATCACAAAATCGAGTGCCCCACGACAATTATAATCAAAATGTAGTGCTCATTACGCAATCATCAACTCAAAATGTCAATTCATGTTATCAAGCATAATCAACATGTATCTCATCAAAATCGATCACTAATCCTATTAAGCTCCAACATGCAAGTGGACAAACAGAGTACACAACTACATACTTCTAAAAATATGCCGCATGCTATAGATAAAATCCTACCTACCCCCTCATGAAAGAAATAAGCAATGTCCTCATTGCTACAATAAAAACAAAAGAGAGGAAAAGAACTATCCGATTCAGGATGATGCGGCGGTGGTGAAAGCTCAAGTAGTTGTAAATAGTTAGACCTGCAAAAGAAACACCAAAAGAAACAAAAACAGCAACAAAAAGGAGATAACTAAAAGACACAACCTGGACACACGCAAAAATAAAGGACAAGAAAGCATAATAAACAGCAGTGAGAGGTCACTGCTGATCCGGCGGCGGCGGCGGGTGATCGTACAAAGCCCAGTTTGACCACTGGGCGTTGAGCTCGGCCATCTGTCGGTTGTTCTCGAGTATCTATTGATACTGGAGAGCCGACTGTTCCTGAGACAATCGCCACTGACGAGCTTGCTCAGACATCATGTCATGGGTAGCGGTCACCCGCTCCTCAATCCGCTCCTGGCTCCGAAGCATGGAGGAGCTGAAGTCTCCAAACTCCCGATAGAAGGACTGGGCCTCGTGGGCATGCGTCCCAAAGTCCTGGGAGAAACTGGTGAAGTCCTACCGGAAGGAGATGAAGTCAGACCGGAGGGCGCCGAATTCAGTGCTCAGAGACTGAAACTACGACGTTAGGTGATCCATGCCACCGGTAGAAGTAGAGCTGGTGCCGTAGTGATACTGGCCAACGCCCGTCGAGTACGAGGAAGGGCTGGGAGCAAAGGCATCCGGCATAGGAGCGTCCTCGTAGGCTTCCTCCTCAGCTGTTCCCACGTCATCTCCAACATCAGGTAAGTTGGCGGCAATAGCGGCCAACACATTGGTGTGGTTAACCACACAGCGCCGAGAGGTGGAGGGCACCCACGTGTAGTCGTTGGTGCAGATACGAGCCTGTCAGAGCTCAGAGTGATCAATCCTTGACACATAGATG
Source organism: Leonotis leonurus (assembly GCA_026898415.1). Lineage (NCBI taxonomy): Eukaryota > Viridiplantae > Streptophyta > Magnoliopsida > Lamiales > Lamiaceae > Leonotis > Leonotis leonurus. The sequence goes on along the minus strand of JAPKLX010000180.1, from coordinate 363,791 downwards.
GTGTCAGCTGGATCAATATTCTCCGGGTCGAAAACCTCAAAGTGCCGAGTAATGGCACAGATCACTAGGGGCAGAGTGGCGTGATACCGGACTGTGGCCAGCATATTCTTAAACGTGTTAAGAATATAGTATCTGGCGCATACCCGGGATCCTCGAACAGCGCTCTGGAGCAAATAGACCTCGGCCTGATTCACCTTGTTGGCTTGCTCCTTGCTGGTGATTCCATAGGATAGGAACTTATGCAGAATCATCAATACATTGCTCTAGATGAAACCAACCGGCATCCCACCGGCTTGCCAGTTGTGAAAACCCGTGAGGGAATTCCACGCGGCATTTGGATTGAAGTGGGAAGGTGGGGCTTGATCCCCCACATTCTTGCCGTGAAAACCCATTATCCTGCACAAAAGAGTAATAGACACATGACGGGGTACTCCCCGCAATCTAAACGTGCAGTAAGTAAGATCAGCAGGCACAGTCAACGTGGACAAGAATTCATACGTAAGTAATTTAGAACATTTAAAGGACATATGCGCATATTTTCGAAGTCCTAAAACATCAAGAAATTGCTCAAGTTCCCTAACACATCCTAAACTAGATAACAAATTCCAATCAAGGGTATGAGGCGGAGTTACCTCATGCCGAGTCCATCATTTGTAGAATTACCCTTCCAAGTTGGATTGGAGGGGGAAGGGGCAATTATATGCCTGTTGGAGGTCTTCGGTGGTCGGGTCCTCCGGTTGGGAAGTGCTCACCGACATGATTCTTTGAACGCGCCATTAGGAATAGATAGGATGGCGGTGGAGGTCGCCGGAAAGTCGTCGGAAAGTTTCCGGAAAAATGGCGGTTGTGACTAGTGTCGTTGGGTGTCGGAGAATCACGGAGGTGTAGTCGGATTTAGAAGAATAAGAGGGATTTATGGAGAGTGGGAGAAATTAGGGTTTGAGAAATTTTGGGAATTTTGGAAAATTGGGAATTTAGGGATTTGGAGGAGTGTAGGAATTTGGGTGGTAAATTAATGGGAAGAAAGAGTGTAGGTGGTGAAGGATGGGAGGAAGGTTGAAGATGGTGAATGGTGTAAAAATTTAGCAGGATTTGGAGAAATTGGGTGGAAGAATGGAGTTTGGAGGAGATTTGAGGGAGAAGTCGCAAGTTTGAGTGTTGGAGAAGAAGAATGAATTGGGGAAAAATAATTGTGAAGGAGAATAAGGGTGAGGCGTGAGGTTTAAAAGGCAGAGGAGAGGGGTAGCGCTTGCTAGGGGGTAGCGACCGCTACCCTAGCGCGCTGGGTTTGCAGGCAAAGAGCGAGGGTAGCGCTCGCTAGGGGGCTTGCGAGCGCTACCCTAGCGCGCTGGGGGGGGGGGGTATACAGGGACTAGGGGTAGCGAGCGCTGGGGGGGTAGCGCTCGCTACCCCAACGTTCTGGTATGGGACAGATATAGGGGCTAGCGCTCGCTGGGGGGTAGCGAGCGCTAGCCCTTCACGCTAGAATAGGTCAGAGACAGGGTCTAGCGAGCGCTGGCCCAGCTCTCGTAAATGTCCTCTTTTTGGCCATTTTTCAACTAGTCTCGTGCATTCTTCCCGATTTCTCCTGCAACATAAAATCAACTTAAAATAAGTTCTTCCCCTAAGTAAGTACGAAACAAAGAAACGGAAAGAAAAATTATAACAACAAAAATAAAATCAACAGAAATAAAAGACCGCTTGTTTAACGTCATTAGCTCGACGGGCATAAGTGATCAATTAGAGGGTGGATCTTCAATCGGTGTGGACTCCACCGTGAAGTTAGTAGGTCATCCCTCGATGTACGGCTTCACGCGATGCCCATTCACCACGAATGAGTCATCGGCTCCTTCTTTACTAAGCTTTATTGCCCCGTACGGCTTAACATCCTTCACTACGAATGGGCCGCTCCATCTAGACTTTAATTTTCCGGGAAACAGCTTCAACCGGGAATTGAAGAGTAGCACCTTCATACCAGGTTTCAAATCTTTGTGGAGAATCCTTTGGTCGTGGATTGCCTTCACCTTGTCCTTGTAAATTCGAGCGTTGTCATACGCCTCGTTCCGCAGCTCGTCTAACTCCGACATTTGGAGCGAACAGTGCTCCACTGCTTTTTGCAAATCGAGATTGGAGGCCTTGATTGTCCAATAAGCTTTGTGCTCCACTTCAACGGGTAAGTGGCACGCCTTTTTGTACACGAGACGGTACGGGCTCATCCCTAACACGCTTTTGTATGATGTGCGGTATGCCCAAAGAGCGTCGTTCAGCTTGATCGACCAATCCTTCCTAGATGGCTGAACTGTCTTCTCCAAGATATTCTTGACTTGTTTGTTGCTCGTCTCGGCTTGGCCCGATGTCTGTGGATGGTATGGGGTCGCGATCTTGTGCGTTATCCCATTTTTCTTCATTATCCTCTCGAACAGTCTATTGCAGAAGTGTTTGCCACCATCGCTAATGATGGCTCGTGGGAAACCAAACCTGCACAAAATATTTTTCTGCACAAACTTGAGCACAACGTGAGAGTCACACGTCCTAGTGGGGATAACCTCAACCCACTTGGATACGTAGTCAACAGCCAGCAAGATATATTCGTACCCATGAGACATAGGAAACGGTCCCATAAAGTCAATTCCCCACACATCAAAAATCTCAACAACTAGCATATTATTTAGAGGCATTTCATTCCTACGACTGATAGTACCGACTCTTTGACATCCATCACACGAGAGATAATAAGCATGTGCATCTTTAAATAGAATAGGCCAGAATAAATCTGATTGAAGAACCTTGTGTGCCGTCTTTTGGCCTCCAAAGTGGCCGCCACAATGAGTCTCATGGCACATCTCTAGCACTTTCGGTTGCTCCTCCTCCGCAACACATCGTCTAATCACTTCGTCTTTCCCGAGCTAGAAAATGAAAGGGTCTACCCAAAAGTATTGCCTGCACACATGGAGAAAACGCTTCCTTTCTTGGGAAGTGAGGTCAGGCCTTAACTCGCCACAAGCCAAATAATTAACTATGTCAGCAAACCAAGGCACATGATTAACACTATAAGCATGCTCATATAGAAAAGACTCGTCAACTAGATCATAAGACGGGGGAGAAGGGACATGCTCTAAGCGAGAGAGATGATCGGCAACGGCGTTCTCACTCCCTTTTCTATCACGAATTTCAACATCAAACTCTTGCAATAATAAGACCCAACGAATCAGCCTAGGCTTCGCCTGAGGCTTAGTCAATAGATAACGTAAAGCAGCATGATCACTATGAATTATAACTCTAGACCCTATAATATAAGCACGAAACTTATCAAGAGAGAATACTACAACTAACATCTCTTTTTCAGTAGTAGTATAATTTATCTGAGCAGGAGTTAAAGTAGAGCTAGCATAATAGATCACACGCAACATTTTGTCAACACGTTGACCCAAAACGGCACCTATAGCAGAGTTAGACGCATCACACATAATTTCGAAGGGAATAGACCAATCAGGGCCAACAATTACAGGTGCACTACATAATTAATCTTTCAAAGTAGTAAATGCAGAAAGATAATCATCATCAAAATTGAAGGGAGTATCCTGAGCAAGTAAACGACAAAGAGGTTGACAAATCTTAGAGAAGTCCTTAATGAATCTACGATAAAAACCAGCATGCCCTAAGAAACTTTTAATTCCCTTAACATCAGTCGGTGGAGGTAATTTTTCAATTACCTCTACTTTAGCCTTATCGACCTCAATTCGTTTACTAGACACGACATGTCCCAAAATAATTCCGCTACGTACCATGAAATGACTCTTTTCCCAACTCAAAGTCAAACAGGTTTCAACATAACGATCAAGGACACGATCAATTTTAGAAAGACAATTATCAAACGAAGAGCCAAAAACAGAAAAGTCATCCATAAAGACTTCTACAAAGTCGCTAATCATGTCAGAGAAAATAGACATCATACACCGCTGGAACGTACCTGGTGCATTGCACAATCCAAACGGCATCCTCCGAAAGGAATAAGTCCCGAAAGGGCTGGTGAAAGCAGTCTTTGCTTGGTCTTCCGGGTCGATTGCGATCTGATAATAACCTGACAAACCATCAAGGAAACAGAAATAATCATTACCAGAAAACTTATCTAACATTTGATCAATAAAAGGTAAAGGAAAGTGATCCTTTTTTGTAGCCGCATTGACCTTTCGGTAATCGATACACATCCTCCATCCGGTAACAGGTCTGGTAGGGACAAGCTCCTTCTTCTCGTTCATAGTCACCGTGATCTCGCCCTTCTTGGGTACAACGTGGACTGGACTCACCCACTCACTGTTAGTGATCGGATAGATGATCCCTTCGGCTAGAAGCTTGAAGATCTCCTTCTTCACGACCTCCATGAGTACTGGGTTGAGACGTCTCTGTTCGTTCCTCTTCGGAAGGGAATCGTCAGCGAGCTGTATCTTGTGCATACACATCGCTGGGCTGATACCTCGGATGTCTGTCAGACTCCAACCGAAGGCTAACTTGTGCTTTTTCAGTACAGTTACTAACCGAGCCTGCTGGGCCTCAGTCAGATCAGCTGAGATAAACATCGGATTATGCTCGTTCTCCTCGAGAAATACGTATGTTAGATTTGCAGGAAGCTCCTTCAACTCCAATTTCTCCGGTGCTGGTGGATTTGCTAACGACATTTTGCGAACTGGGCCTCCAAACAGAGCCTTTCCTCCATGTCGGCCGATCCTTCAAAGATCTCCTCCAAACTGTAATCCTGCACAAAAAAAAATCTCGGCCAGAGCATCAATCGAATCGATGAAAGAACAATCCTCAATAGAACTAACAGAAGGCATAGCTTTGTACTTATGCACGAAAAACGAAACTTTATCTCCTAACACAGACATTTGAATATTACCGTTCTTAACATCAATCAAAGTATTAGTAGTTGCCATGAATGGTCTACCTAGCAATAGAGTATGATCACGTTCGTTCTCATGCACATCACCTATTTCTAAAACAATGAAATCCATAGGTACAATCAAACCACCAACACTCACTAGGATGTTCTCTATAATACCTCTGGGATATCTAACAGAATGATCAGCTAATTGTAAACTCATGCGTGTAGGTTTCAATTCCCCTAACTCTAATTCCTTAAAAATCGAGTAAGACATAAGATTAATACCTGCACCTAAGTCAAGCATGCCTGTTACAGTTTTACCATTCCCAAGAGCTATAGTGATAACGAAACTACCTGGATCTTGCAATTTCTGAGGAAGAGGCTGCTGCATGATATAGCTGGCCACCTCGGATACAATGACGGACTCATCGTCTGCAAATCTTCTCTTTTTGGAGGATAGCTCCTTAAAGAATTTCAGGTACGCCGGTACATTGCGGATCACGTCCAGGAGCGGCAGATTAACATGTACTTGAGACAGCATCTTATAGAACTCCGCGAACTGCTTCTCAAGCTTAACATTTTTTAGCCTGCTCGGAAAGAAAATCGGCGGCTTGTACGAATTCGCAGTTTTGTGCAACTGAGTTACTGGCTGTTCCGGCTCCTTTCCTTTCTCAGCATCCTCCACCTCTTTAGTCGGCTCATCCTCCGGCATAGCCACCTTGTTGTCAACTTGCTTGCCACTACGAAGAATAGTAATGGCCTGAATCTGCTGCGCTGAGTGCCCTTGCCCGGATATCTTTCCAGTCTGTTTCTGCTGCTGCATCTGATTGACAGCTCCTGAGATCTACCCGACTTGACTCTCGAGGCGTTTGATAGTGGCCTCTTGCGCCTCCCGAGCCAGTTTGCTCTCTTGCATGAAGGCTGCAAGACTGTCCTCTAGAGATGGTTTAGGCTGGGCTGATCGCGGTGCAGATGGGAACTACGACTGGAACTGAGGTGGCGGCGGCGGCTACTGATAAGGAGGTGGTGGATAATACCTTGACTGAGGTGGGTAATAGGACTGTTGAGGATAATACCCTTGTTGCGGTGGGTAGTATTGCTGTGGGGTTGGTCATCGGGCAGGGAAGTTCGAATTTTGTCCTTGATTTGGCCCCTTCCATGTCGAATTATTCTGAGCTCTCCATCCCGAAGTCTGCTGCGGATGCTGCTTGAATGGCGAGCGCAGCTGGAAGCCTTGTGCAGCATAAACTTCTGCCTCTCCTTCATAAGTCATCTCCGCCATTCTAGTGCAGTGATTCTCGTCATGAGAAAGATCACCACATATCGGGCACGGCTCAGATGCTGGCTCATGTTTGGTTACTGTGGAGGCCTTGCTCATCTTCAACTCTTGCAATTCTCGCATCATACAGGCCATCTGCTTATTCAAGTCTTGGCTAACTCCAATCTGTCGGACTTCCACTTTCTTCGATCGAGAGATTTTCTACTGCGAATTAGTGGCCAGCGTCTCGAAAATCTCAATCACTTCATCGGCTGTCTTCTTAGATATGTTACCTCCAGCCACTGTATCCACTATGAACTGATAGGCGTGCTGCAATCTATTGTAGAAGATCTGCCAGAGGAGTTCTGGCACAATCTGATGGTGCGGGCACTGCTGTTGGAGCTCTCTGAATCTATCAAGGGCCTCGTAAAAGGGCTCGTCAGGTTCCTGAGCAAACTGCATGATCTGGAGTCAGATTTGCTGCGTCTTATGATTCGGATAGTACTTAAGCAGAAACGTAGTACTCACCGCCTTCCAATTTGGTAATGATCTTGCTGGAAGGGAGAGATACCACGACTTCGCCCTATCCTTGAGTGAATAGAGGAAGCACTTCCTTAGCAGTTCGTCCTCGGTGATCGTCTGGAGTGGAATGGACTGGACAGCTGTGCAGAACTCCCTGATAAAAAGGAGTGCATCTTCGTAGAATGAAAGGAGCAAATTGATGTGGTTGTCCTTCAACTCATAATTCCTCCCCGCAGTTGAGAGCACGATAGCGGATGCGGTTATGCCATATGTCGGCCTGGCAAAGTCTCCGAGTTTCCTAGGGGCTTCATCTTCCTCGGCCATTATTACTAGTTGTTCTTCGAATAATGTGGCGAGGTTGACAACGTCCCTAAATCGCTCCTCAAGCATGACTTCTCTTCTATTGATGTTGTCAACATAGGGTACCAACTCTTGTCTCAAGCTTCGGCGACCTAGCATACACAAATCAAGAGAAGATCAAACACACCTTGCAGGAGCAAAGGAATAAACAAAATAATAAAATAAAATATAAAAAGCAACACAAATAAATGCCATAAGCCTTTGTCACAGCCCAATTTCTTAACCCTTTCTTAGTTAAGTAATTAGGCCATGACTCGGTTCACTTAGGAAACTCTTGGAAAGGAAGTTTAATCTCAAAGATAATTGAATCAAAGTTTTTGCAGGGATTTAAGACAGATTTGACACCTGAACTTCAAAGACTTGTAACTTACTCATCCGGATTCCAAATTGAGATCCGAAAGAACCGAGAAAGGTATCGAAAAGATCTTAAAAATGGTATCAATTTCCCATGATTTCGGACAGAATAAACGAATGAAAAAGGAGTTCCAACATTCTGCCCTGTTTCTAGCGAAACAACAAAACTCATACAATTTATGATCTCGGTTTTTAATATACCAAAAGTACAACTCAAACAACCAAGAAAAAGGCTGAACATGATGATTCACAAAGGAAACCATCAACATGGATTCCATAAACTAAGTAAGCATAAAGACACCAAGTACTCAGATTAACAACAAGAAGGAAAACAAGTTTCGCAACAGAAAGAGTGGTTGAGCTATATGTATGACGACATATAACTCAGGGCTTACAAGTATGTTTCAACAAAGTTTAACAAAATGACCATAACCCACTCAATAATTTACATGCCAACTAACTACAGTGTTCAGCTCCATTCGCCATCTCCCAGCTCAACCTGCATGTTTAGAAATACATGCAGGGCGTGAGTACATAAAGCACTCAGTGGACACATGCCAAAACATTTAAAACTTGCTCTTAGAGCTATATGCTTGACTTGCCATCTTTAGCATATACAGGGTTTTAAGAAATAAACTGCATATGCTTCTTAAAACATATATCTTCTCTTTTCTGAAACAATAAAAACTGAACATGCATTTAATGTGTCTGCAGACATAAATCTTAAATCTGTGATACCATATCTACTTTCTTGTGTTGAGAGGTAGGCCTCCCTCTCAAACACTCTGACCGGCCAGTCCGCTCACCGGCTCACGGTCTAATGTGCACACAAACCCTTACCGGCAGCTCGTCCGGCATAGGGCCGATATCGTAATTCTGGCGTAGATAGGTACATGCAACATGCTCAAAAATAGGCAAGTCAAACTTCTTTAAACATAATAAACATATCAAAACATAAATACTTCTTTAGCACGTGCATTCTTTGGTTAGAAAGCCCACCTGAAAGTTCCTTAGAGCTAAGGAACTATTTTCTCATAGCCACCACCTATCCTCGTCTTCTAGATCCTCTTTTTCCTTCCGCTCCTATTTTCTTTCTCGGTCTCATCTAACCCTTTTCTATAATGATTCAAATCCAATTAGCTCTCAAATTCTAGGTATACTTTCTCATACTTAATTCTAAATTCTAAACTTTCCTTTCACTTATAATCCTAGGGCTTATTTCCGGCTATTGCATCCCTTATTATTAATTATATCTCTTATGATTCTCATTTTTCATTTTGATTAGTTTATCGAAAATATGAAAAACTAACCAAATTAATTCCACTTAATCTCAACTCTTCCAATTCATCACCATATGTCTTAAAACATATTTAGGGATCTAAATCATACTTAAACTCATCCATTAATATTGATTTCCTACTATGCCCTTCAACCCGTTAACATCTCTTTAATTAAATTTTCGATCAACCGATCGAATTAATTTCCACCAATTTATTCTTACACATAACTTTTATCATGGATTTCAAATCCATCACCAATTATAGCCCTTATTCATTAGAACATATAGATCTTTCACACTCGATCAAACTTACTAAATATCGACATCACTTTCCAATGATCTAAAAATTCTCATAAATTCACTCTAAGCATTATTTCATATATATATCCCAAATACCATATCAAATTATCCACATAAAATCAAGAACCATATGATCTTTCAATTTCGATTAAACTTACAAATTTCCATTTCTTATCAAACAAGATAAATTAAATCCAATAAATCCAATTTAGGCATTATTCATGCCATGGAATCCAAAAATCATATCAATTACATCAATTAAAATCAAGAACTATAAAATCCCTCAACTTAGGAATTTTCGAAATTACTGTTCATGACATATGATTTAATTTAATTTCAAATTCCTACTCAAATCATGTTTATTTCAACTTAATTACATAAATCTAAACTCAATTTAAACAAATCAATACATATCAATGAAGCCCCAAAAATTAGGGTTCTTAGTTCAATTATGATCTTATCAATCTATGCAATTTAGATGTTACCTTTGGTATTTAACCATTATTTGCATAGATTTAATGATAATTGTAACAATAATTAAACAATTTTAATCATGCTTATTCATCTCATAATTTTCGAAATCTGTAGGATAATAAAAGATCAAATTCTTGAAAATTAAAACATGAAAATAGGATAGATAGGTGTATTTACCTTGAATTCCAAGTTTTGGAATAATTTCCCATTAATTTCTTACTTAAAACTTGAAAATAAATGAAGAAAATTGAAACATATGTATTCAAAGAGGGGTGGTCGATCATGGAGGAGAGAAATAAGGTTGTGGATGAATAGTAGTCTCTCCTTAAGGTATTTAAATAAAAATCTCATTAAGGGTATTTTAGTAATTTCCCATCATTAATTAAATTTCCTTTTATTTTTATTAAATCTAGAGATGCCAACACAACTCTTTCTAGATCATTCCATAAAAATGATCTCCTCATGTTTATCTTGTAATTTTCGGAATTAATAAAATAATAGAAAAATAATAATATATTTTCACTTATTTTGCTCAAATATTCTAGAAAAATCCATAAATAATTCTCAAAAATTCCAATATTGAATATTATCATCTTAACATCTTAAACTCATCATTCTCATCAATATAAAGTCCCAAAACAATAAAATGTATATTCGGGACAACCTTTACAAAAATATAGATTAAATTCCATTTTACGCGGATAATGGAATAAATATTCCATTTATTCTTAAATCCTTCAAAAATCACTTCCTAAATTTTTTTCATCATCAAATATCATTAAAATAAAATTATTGGAAGCTATAATTAATTTAAATACCCTTTCTTTTCCTTTTTATAAATAAATCTCATTAAATCTTTAATAAAAACGTTTTTCCGGAGACATTATTCTCAAACCTCCAAAATTATTTCTAAATTTTCTTATCACTCAATATCATCTATATAAATATATTGGAGGTCACATAAAAATTTTACATTTCTAATTCACTTTACATTTCTTTATAATTTTAAGGGATGCAATGCCTCTAATGTCCTGATTAATGCTTCATTAATTTCTAATTAAGGCTTCTAAATCCCTTAATTTCTTTTACTAGTAATATGGAATTAATAAATTCCATTTTCTTTCTTAACTGAATAATTATAATTCTTTCTTCTAAATTATATAATAAATTTTCCAAGCTCTTCATAATCTTATAAATATTATTTCTTAAGGATGAAATGCCTAATTAAGGTTTAATCACACTTTAATTACAGCTACAGTATTTCGGGGTATTACAGCCTTCCCCGGCAACGGCGCCAAAATTTGTTTCAACTTATTTTAAACTGTCAGTACGTGGCATTGTTTAGACCATACCCACTGTCCGATAAATGGACTCGGTATATTTCCAGCAGATATACTTCCAATTTATTGTATTAAATTGTTCGCAAGAGTACGAGTTCGTTGTATATTAATAAGTTAACCCTAAGTCGTATTCTCAAGGAAGGCTAAGCAGGGCTTATATCTATGTTGCAGAAAAGAAAGCAATTAAAAAGAGAGGGTTTTGGATTTTTAATCTATCTATCTAGGCGAAAACTAATGAAGTAATTAAATCCTAAATCGAAGAACAATAAATTAAGGAAACTGAATTGAAACATGTTTTGAATTGATTAATTAACTTGATTGAAAGATTTATATTACTGAATTGGAAATTAATCAATAACAGAGCAGAAACAAAATAAATCATAAAGCAATAAAGAAAGCAGTAAAAGAACTCACGGATAGAAAGGAAAAATAATGCATTAAAGTACTCCGGGTTTGAATCACGAACGAATCCACAACTGAATTGAAGAACGAACAAGAAATAAAAATCTAGATTAAAGTATTTTCTCTCGTGGTCTAAACCATACACTAAAAGTACAAAAACGTGAAGTAGAAGTCGTTCGTCTGAAATCACGCGTGGAGGTTTAAATAGGAGAATAAGATCGCACCAGGGTAGCGCTCGCTAGGGGGCAGCGAGCGCTACCTTGGCTCGCTGTATACTTGACTGAAGTCGGGGGCTAGCGAGCGCTGGGGGATAGCGCTCGCTAGGCCCCCTCGCTGGTTGAGGTTGGGCTGCAACGGGGTAGCGCCCGCTAAGGGGTAGCGAGCGCTACCCCACTGTTCTGTCTGCTACAAGTTCCAGGGGCCAGCGGTCGCTAGGGGCTAGCGACCGCTAGCCCCCAGTTCTGTCTTGTCTAGCCTTTTGGCCTAGCGGGCGCTAGGGGCTAGCGCTCGCTAGGTCCATCTTCGGTCCAACCCACAATTTTGCCCATTTTCTTCGTCTTTTGGTCTCGTTTCTCTTATCAAGGCTCGTTAACCATTTTCTGTCGATTTTCACCTACAATGTAGCACTTGGAAAACCAAAACATCAACTTGAACAAATTATGAAACCGTACATACAATGGAAACGAGACCAAAAACGTATAAAATAATCATAGTAGCTTGAAACATTTATTATCTCTGAAGATAATTACACTGGCACAACAGGTTTCAGTGGTGAAGCTGGTCGATTATGATTGTCATTGAGTATAAATCTGAAATTTCTAACGCAGTCACTGATGCTTTGTCGAGAAGGGGGATTTGAGCTTGTTGGTTGCACTTAGTGGTCCATTATGGTTGAATATGAGTGAGATTTGCATGCAGAGAAAGATGCACATATCCAAGATTTTGCAGACAATAAATGCGTAGCTCGGTAGTCGTGTTGGGTTTGAGATTCGTGACAAATGACTTTTGGTTAGCCTCCCACTACACGTGTTGTGCATTGATTTGATGAGATTGTTCGTCCAATCTCTCATTGATAGCTCTGAATCCAATATCCAGGCGAGCGTCCTAAGTATCAAAACGGGAGTCATGGACAACGAATCGGGCATCATGGGCATTAAAGCGGGAGTCGACATGGCTCATGAATTGCTCCCATTGAGCACCCCACTGGGTACCCCACTGAGCGAAGGATGATCCTCCTGTAGCTCCTTCCGTGTCATAGCCCATCCATGTTGGATCGGCTTCCTCCTCAGATTGAGCCTCCTCCTTGTCTCCCATAGGCTCGTCATCATCATCATTATTGTCGTGGCCTTAGCCACGAGATGATCCTGCTCTGCCTTCCTAGGAAGCAATCCAAGTATTTAGGTACTTTCTCACACAATGTCTCATCTCCTGGGGGACCAACTCGGACTAAGAGAGGGCGAATGGTGCTCCTCAAAGCTCATTCAAGTTGATCTTATTGCACGATACATAGTTGTTGTTTGGAGGGGCGGATCCATCGGCTAGGATGAGCTGGAGGTGGATGACGACAGATGTGGCGATCTGGATGAGCGCCAGATGACACCGTTTTCGACACTGGATTGATTGCAGTGTCTCAAATATGAAAGAAGTTGGAAAAATCTTCGTCTTCTTGATGGCGCAGTGTAGATGGAAACACTTGGCCCCGTTAACCTTGTTTGTCTGGTCGTTACATGAGATGAAGTAGCCATGAAATTTGTATAGAACTCCCACTACAAGGTCATGTAGGAATCCATTTGGGATGTCGCCCGACTCCCAATTGTCGAAACCTGTTAACTCAAGCCAAGCTGCATTGGGGTTAAATTCCGGGGGCATTCTATGGTTCCCCAATTTAGGAAATCCAAATATAGACTTCATAATTGCAGAGGTAACAGTATAAAACTACCCTAAGAACGAAATTTAAACGATTTAAAGTGTACAGCTACATCAAAAGTAGTCAGGAATTCGTACCCAAAAGGTATGAATCCATATACCTCCATTCGTGCATATTTATCAAGTCCAATATTCGTCAACAATTGGTTAAACCTACATGCAATGTTTAGGCTATCTAACAGTTCACAATCTAAATAACGAGGAATGGAAAGTCATTTTTCACGTTACCTATTGTATAGTTTACCTTCTGTCAGGGAGTAGATATGGGATGGTGCTCCAAAGGTAGATATGTTGTCGAGAACGGGATCGAATTCCTCTTCGGATTCTCTACAATGGCTCAACTCCACATTATCGGTGGTTTTGGACATTTTCCTTTCCATTGGAAAGCAAACACTTGGTGGACAAAAGAGTTTGATTTTGGAAAATAGGAATTTATGGTGGAAGAATGAATTAATTGGGAAAATATTTGGATAAAATGGAGGATTATATGGAGGGGGTGAAGTATTGGTAATTTAAGGTGGACATGATGAATTTTAATGGAGAAATTGGAGGGGCGGTTTGAGGATGAAGAACTAGGGCTTGGAGGGGGTGTCGGACATGTAATATGAGAATGAGGGAGAAAAGGAGGAAAAAGGGTTTAAAAACGCGTGTGGGGGGTGCAGACAGTGTAAGTCAGCGACCGCGTAGGGTCAGCGGTCGCTGATTCGTGTGTTAGGCAGGGTGTGCATGCACTGGGATCAGCGGCCGCTGAAGGGTCAACAGTCGATGAGTTACTCTCTCAGCCATTTTTCTTCTGTGGCAGGTCATGGTGTTGAGTTGCACACGGCGCTGATCTGCCCTCTCGTGTATTTAGGCACGAATCCTAATAATTTTCTTCATTTGGGCCTTCCTTCGTGTTTTTCTCTTGACATCGGTAACACCTACAAAATAGAAAATGAAACACGATAAAAACGAAAAAAAAACAAAAAGCAAGAATAAAATAAAAATGCAGAAAACAACATAGGTTGTCTTCCATGAAGCGCTTCTTTTACGTCACTAGCTTAATGATACAATTCAATCTTGTGACATGCTATGTTTCCCCTCTCTATTCTCAAGTAAGGACTCTGAATATAATATCGGGTATGATTCTTACTTTGTTGCCCTACCACTATCACCTCTTCCGAAAAGTGCTATAATGTTGAACCAAGGACGCTCCGCCTTATCTATTTTATAGAAGGAGTCAATTGTGTTTTTTCTTCGCATCTATTAAGCTAACTGGTAAATGAGAACCTTCGTCCCTCTTTCCGGAGTTCTGAATTTCCGATTTCATAGACCTATAGTATAGACGGGGACTTCAGGAAAGAAAAAAAAATAATCCCCTGTTGGGAATGAAGCTATCATTTTCCTGAAGTCGGTCCTATTTGATTATGAAGTCCTTCGTTTCCTTGATGTCATAGTCCTACTCCTCTTTTTTTTTTGGATGTTTCTCTCGCCTTTACTGGCGCACGCTCTCCAATTCATGTGGATTGATCAGCCTTTTTAGCCTCTGCTCTAGAAAGCTATACAGGCAACAACGATCGCAGTTTAACCCTTGGCTTCCCTTTCATTACTTCTTTCACTGTAAAGGAACCCCAATCTGGATTCAATCTTTCTCTCAGAAGAAGAGAAAGAGGCATTTCAGAATACTTCGGGGACTAAGCCAATGGAACTACGAGTTCTAAGGCCGACTCTTCTCGACTATAAGCCAAAGCTGGTAGCTTGCTGGTTTTTCCATCATCCAATCCACAATTGTTCGAGATGTTGGGTTAACGTCCGCTCCGTAAGAGCAGTTCCTCTCGAATAGAAAAGGAAGCCGCGGATGACAAGCCTTTTATCAATGACTCTTTCATGCGGATACCCATTGTCAACAAGGACCGCTAGGGAAGTGGCTCTGGGTGTAGATAGGTTAAAACTGCAGAGGTCATGTAAATAAATAGGCCCAAACAAAGACACTTAACTTAGCATAGATATGAGTCTATCTCCAGTAGGAACATAATTATGCTGCTTGCTGGGCCCTGATGGTGGGACTGGTATTTTTGGGGGATTTATCGATTTCTGTAAATGATTTAAAACTCTCTTGTCTTCCCTCTTTTCACCCACGAGCATCCCTGATCTACAGTACTGAACCAAAGAGCGAAGACCTGATTTCCTGCTTAACAGACAAAATAGGAGAAGCGTTCATTCACCCAAAGATAGAAGAATCCCTTTCCTTTTTATCTTCTTGAATCCTGATCTTGTTGAGCCTATTTGAGGACATATATGAATGTTATGTTGATTCAAGTACGGACCCAATGGTGACACTTTTTTCTTCCAAACAATTCCAGTACTCCGCTTGATTATATTTGCGAGTTCAAGAGCAAAGCTTCCTTGATATCTCTCGCTAGTTTTCTCGGGAAGGTTGTCCCTTACAACGATTCCCTTTTGTTGGATCCTTACCCTTCTGAAAATGGAGATCAGATCATTGAGTTGGTTGGTACCTAATACAGGAGTTCTCTTTGTTAAGTCTGCTTATTTTCTTTTCCAATTCATTAATTTCTTTCCATTTGATACTTCGTCTCTTTAATTCACTGTCGGCGTTGCTCCCCATCGGGGGGTCAAAAATGGGCACTGACTCCACAACTTCATGCATGGAGTCACCTTCAATGTACGATTTTACCTGATGCTCGTTTACTTGAAATGAATCCTCCCCTTCGTTACTATATAGCTCGATATCTTCGGAAGGTAGAATTTCTTTGATCGCGAACGACCACTACATCGAGATTTAAGCTTGCCCAGAAATAATTTAAGCCTAGAGTTAAATAGTAGGACTTTTATTTTGGGCTTCAACTCCTTATGCACTATTCGTCGATCATGGATCCTTTTAACCTTGTCCTTATAAATTTTGGTACTCTCGTACGCCTCGTTTCTAAGCTCGTCCAACTCCGAGATTTGCATCAATCTTCTCTCTGCCGCATTGGTGAGGTCATACGATGTCGACTTGATGGCCCAATATGCATTGTGCTCGACTTCAATTGGCAAGTAGCACGTATTTCCATACACTAGACAGTATGAATTCATCCCCAAAATACTCTTGAAGGCAGTCCTATATGCCCATAAGGCATCATTTAGCTTCACTGCCCAAGTTTTCCAAGATGGTTTCATTGTTTTCTCCAAAATCGCCTTCACTTGTCTATTGCTCGTCTTCGCTTGTCCCGAGGTCTGTGGGTGATATGGGGTTTCTACCTTATGGGTGATCCCATTTTTCTTAATAAGCTTCTCAAAAAGCTTGTTGCAGAAATATTTTCCCCCATCACTAATTATAGCACGAGGAAATCAGAACCTACATAAATTATTTTCCTGCACAAACTTTAGCACAACAATAGCGTCACAAGTCTTTGTGGGGATAGCTTCGACCCACTTGGACACATAATCAACAACTAATAAAATGTACTCAAAGCCTAAATATTTAGGAAATAGACCCATAAAATCGATGCCCCACACGTCGAAGATTTCAACTACCAATATGTTTTGGTGGGATATTTCGTTCCTCAGGCTGATTGATCAAACTCGTTGGCATCGATCACATTCTAAATAAAATGTCTAAGCATCCTTGAATAGAATAGGCCAAAAAAACCCGCTTTGTAGCACCTTGTGTGCTGTTTTCTGTCCTCCAAAATGACCTCCACATAGAGATTCATGGAAAAAATAGTGTACTTTTTCTTGCTTGAAATCCGGAATGCATCGTCGGATCACAATATCTTTCCCGAGCTTGAAGAGATAAGGTTCTTCCCAAAAATTATTGCCTGCACAAATGAAAATTAAATTCTCTTCTTGGGAGGTTAGATCGGGCCTAAGCAAATTGCAGGTCAAATAATTAACAATATCGGCATACCAAGGAACAATCTTAATTTCATAAATATTCTCATATGGAAAATGATCAGGCACACAATTTTGATTCACATATGAAGATGCATTCTCAAGATGAGAGAGATGATCAACCATAAATTTTTCACTCTCTTTTCTATCTTTAATCTCAATGTCAAATTCTTGCAGAAGCAAAACTCATCTAATTAGTCTAGGCTTAGCTTGGGGCTTAGTTAACAAGTATCGGAAAGCAGTATGATCACAATGAATTATAATTTAGATCTTAAAATGTAAGAACGAAATTTATCTAAAGAAAAATTCACAGCAAACATCTCTTTCTCTTTGGTGGTATGATTTATTTGAGCCAAATTTAAAGTCTAACTAGCATAGTAAATCACATGAAGCATATTATCAATTCGTTGACCCAAAACGGTTCCGACTGCAGAGAATGAGTTTTTAGAAAATTAATTTTCTAAAGGGAAAAGAATAATTAGGACCAATCACAATATGAGCATAAATCAATTTTTATTTCAACAAATTAAAAGCATTTAAGCAAGATTCATCAAAATTAAATGGAACATCTTGAGCTAGTAGGCGACATAAAGGTTGGAAAATTTTAGAAAATCTTTAATGAAACGTTGGTAAAAACATGTGTGACCTAAGAAACTTTTAATTTCTTTAACATCTCTTGGAGAGGGTAATTTTTCAATAACCTCATGTTTTGCCTTATCAACCTCTATCACCTTACTAGGAACAATATATCCTCAAGTACAAACACGTCAGTGGTCGCTGACCTTAGCTCTTTGTCGGTCCGCTACGTACACGTGACAGCGATCTCTGACGTGGAAACACCGCTGAATTGGTCTTTGTGTCTTCTCGTTTTTTTCTCATTATTTCTCCGGGTCTTTTCACGTCTACATCCAATAAATCGCATGTTTGAACCCACGAACCTGTAAGAAGAAATAAAACATAACTCGAGCCCAACTTATCACAAAACACGGAGAAAATACGAGATAATCACGATAAAAGCACAAACACACAAGACCAAAAATAGATTAAACACAAATCAAAACCCAGAAACAACTCAAGACTAAAGAAGGTGTTTGCAAGAATATTTTGAGAATTAACACATCACTTGAGTAATTAAAGGAATTTTCTGCATGAAATGCAGGAAAGATTAAATCTCTACTTATAGAAAGTGTGGATAGACATTCTTATACTTGTACTTAGCTAAACATAAATCAATATCAAAAGAAATTGAATCGACAATTCAAAGTTTAATATGTCGAAAATATCAAATCTATATTTGTAGTACAAGAAAATGATTAATTATTTCTGACTTGATCAACGATTGAAAGAAAAGCAAAGCAAATTCCGAGAATTAGAATAAATCAAGGAAGCAAACCCTCTAGTGCAACCGCCACCAAAGAGAACCAAACAGGCATAAACCAAATTGAGAGAATGTCTAAGAGCTGCGGAGTGAAAATGGGGTCCTTCTCCTTCCCCTCCCTCTTCAGCTAAGAACCTATGGCAGAAGACAAAGACCAACAGGTAAACCTGTTGGTACAACTTTTTCCAGCGTAGACACAAATGATTACTAGATTTAGAAAATGCTTCATGTTGGATTGTGAATCAATCCACAATAAATAAATAAAAAAAGTGTCTGAAGGCTCCAAGAGATTTGGAGTTCATACCTTGAGTGTAATGGATCAAATTTGTCGCATAAGATGGATTGGTCTTGGATTCACCGGCAGAGCCTGCAAAACAATACCGAAGTATGGTTGGAATTCTCCGGGGAGTCTCCGACGCTCAAGTCAGCTCATAGTAAACTCGAAAGTGTTAATGCAATGAATGCGTGAAGTATATGAGTGTGAGAATAAAGTGTAGCTAACCTTAGAAATGACAATGGATGAGGTATATATAGTATGATATATAGAGGTTTAAATGGTCATACCACCAAGATAACAATCATTGCTGCAACAGTACAATTTGTGAAATCCTCTCCAATAGAGCAATCACATCAGCAGTGGTCCTCCTAGGTTGTTAGAGTTTTTCCACGTGCCAGACAATTATTCTAAACTATGTCAGAGGGACTCTGACATGTGTAAGCGCTTTATTCACGTAATGCATACAGCCTCTAGACCTTGAATAATACAAAAAAATGCATTTATGGGCCTAAGCCCAATAAGTTAAGAGGCCCGTGTAAAACTGGGCGAGGATGGTTGTGCAGAGTCAGCCAGGTCTGTATATGATAAGGAATATCTTGTCGCAGAGTGGTTCTGCTGTTGCAGACCCGCTAAATGCAGAACGGATATTTATTTGTAAAGGTAGCATACCCAAGTTTTATTATTTTATGATCTTTAATGTAGATAGCTTATAATATAAGATATGTTAATATTATTCCATCTCACTTCAACTGAGACATTTTCGCAACCCTCCGGCATACTGATTCCCACAATGAATCGGAATTTGCCAAAGTTCTAACTTTTTACACGTCGTCGAGAAACAAAAGGATAGATTCAATTGGTAGAAACAACAAAACTTAGAAAATATAATCTAAGGGGATCCTCGTCACAGGCGGCGGCGAAGAAGAAGATGGTCCACCATAATTACTGGTGCTGTTCTCAGCCATGGGGAAAAATCTGAGCTTCTTTGTGTAGTCCAATTGTTGATTTCTCTGCTACCTTCCACTTCCGCCTCCCTTTTCACTGTCCATCATCTTTTTTTAACCGTTGTTGTCTTCTCCTTTCTTTTGTTTCTATCTATAGTATAAAACTTATATGTCTATCTTGTCTTGGTTAGATTTGAAGATGTAATTTTATAACCACGAATTAAGATACCCGTAATTTTAGACCCCACTCTTGTAACTTGCACGGGTGGTTGAGGATGACAATTTTGCATTAGTCTCAACATTTTATCTACTCTTTGGAATTTCTTGTACGCTTCATTATCGTCAATTAAAATAGGGGTGAGCGGGTGTTATTCATTTGGTTCAAACTGGAAATAAAATACTAGTGATACTCGACCCAATGTTATCCTACGTCAGCTGCTGTTGCTGTTTTGATTAAAGTCTTTACTTCAAACCATTTCACACAAACTATTTCTATGCCAATTTCTACCTCAAGTCATCAGAGTCGGAACTCTCAACAAATAGGAAGACTCAAACATTCTTATTATGTTTCGATTCAGCAGGATGCGCTTCATTTTTGCAAATTCTGCATTTTGCCTCCATTGATAAGTCTCCAAAGTGCTTTCTTTGCATCCTCTAGGGTCTCGACACTCTGCCCATATATGAATGAAATTCTCTGGACATTAAACTGCCAACAAATGAATCAGATCAAAACTAGCTCAAGAAACAGATCAGGAGCATATTATAATTTTTAGATCAAGCAAGGTGGGAACCTGGGCTCCTTGCCGGACTCGAATATCCACACCCTTGCTGTCCATCGATATAAAGGCTGCATCATCTACTTCAGCTTCTTTGGATAAAAGTTCCCTCAATGGCTTTGAGAAGATTGCATTTAGTTCCTAATAAGAAGAGAAATGTCATAACACATGCGTATTAGTGTATAGAATAGAAACTAGTACTGCTCGGTTGCAAGAATACCTTTAGATTCTGTTCACCTCCATCAACAGCGATTTTATCAGGTTTAAGATCTTCATATTCATTAACATCGACCCAAGCAACAGTACCAAAGCCTCCAATGAAATATATATCACTGTCATGTAACATAAGTAATGTTCAGACTCGTGATAAAATAGAGTTTCTCAGCTTGACAGTTTCCGACAGATTCAAAGGAACTCTTTTGTTGTCATACAATTGCACTACTCAAAATCAGTTAATATTGGATGTAGATGTTATTGTGACCAACGGGATTCTATGGTCCTTTCCAGAATCGAGCTGAAAAAAATACAAAGCACTTGGGCAAGGAATCATCAACCTATATAGGACATCTTCATATATTATTTAGTTTCGTGGCGATTAACTACTCATCTGTACAAGTTCTGAATGAAATGTCTCAAGCATTTCAGTTCATCTAGCCATGAGTGCGAGAAAAGTTGTTTTCAACCTTGATTGGGAGATGTAAAAGCATATGGATATACTGCAAGAGATAACCTTATGTTTTGCATCCGAAAATAGTGGAAATTCCCCCATTGCTGAGAAGGTCCCTGTAGGTGTTTTTGTATGTATAGTTTATGAGCCCATTCCTGGTAATATAAAAGAAATATACCCATCATTTCATGAAGATAGAGAATGTCACATTCCAAATGATGGAAAATACAAGGACCATATTCATGAAAAAATGGAGTGACAAATGAAAATGAGTAAGACATCACCATTCATGTCATGCTGATGTTTTTAATAGAAGCAGTATTAAGCCAAAGTTAGGATTGGAACAATGGTGACATACTGAGCAAGCCGATGACATAAAGAACTAGAGGCACGTTTTAAGCCAAAATATAAGCGGTACATCCTTCATGAGAAAGGAGCAGTAAGAAAATAACAACATCAAGCAGAGAAGAGCAACTGCAATAATATTTAAAACAAGCTTCAATATCTTTCACGAGATAATTTCTTGTCAACTATCGCCAGTGTTGACCATCAAAAGATTTTGCATCGTGAGGATATGATAGTCGACAATTTAAAAAAAAAAACGGATTCAGTTGGAGATTAACTCACCTGCTGGTCCTCTGGGAGAGGGTATACATCGCCAAAGATTGTCACCCGTGCATTTGACAAGCCACTCCATCCAGGAGTCTGACGATGTTTCACGTCTTTATAACCATATAAAAGTAAATGCAGCAATAAAAGTGATGATAAACTTTTTAAAATTCTTAAGGCTGCTAACCTGCACAACTAAAGTGCATTTTGGATCGCCTAGCAAGTTCCTAGTGTGTATGGCCAATGGTGAGAATGAAAATATTGGATCTGCAGGGACAAACTATCACATTAGTACTCATCAGTTTATCATTCCCAAAGGCAACTGGCAAAGAAATAATTTTCTTCATATTTAGGTAAATCGATTTGTCAAACGGGCAAGTAGTATATCTTTGCAGCTTTCAGAGTCCATGCCACTCAAAAATGCTTACATAAATTGAAAGGTTTCTTGCTGGTAAATCAGCTCCAAGTTATCAGACCACACAAGTTAGGTACATAATTCTTGTGAGATCACAATAATTCATTTATTTTCTCAAGAAAGGGATATGAAATTGTACTATGTCACACAGGAAATTAGGGAGCGGGTAGACACATTGAACCTTATATGTTCACCAAATTGTACTTTCTGGAGGATCAATATTTTGTCAATCAAAAAATGACTATCTGCAGGAGGACGTTTTCTCATCCAGAGAGCAATAAGTATAAAAATGTACTGATTTCATAAAAAGATCATCAACTAATTAAAAACCTCTCCAATTTTAAACACAAACCAATCCTAGTAATACAAAATAAACAGTAAGCATCAAAACATAGACCAACACTGCTATGTAAAAAGGAAGCTACATATGTCAACTACACATTCTATCAATAACGAACTTACGTCCTATCGGATCTGGCGCAAAATCTACGAGTGAACCAAATGGATAACCCTCTCGGTGGTGGTGCATGTGTGACATCGCAGTACACAGGTGAGCAAATCTAGCCTTCCCATATTGGAATCAAGCAAATGAATGATAAAAGGACATATGAAAATCTGTTTTGTTGGGAATGTAAGAGAAAATATATACTGAAATTTTTGAAGAGAAAGAAGCTTTACCTGTTCCATTAAATTCCGGACTGCTAAGGCTGGTCTTGGTAAGCCATGAGCAGAGGTGGCACTTTGCACCCCTCCAGATATAGGTGTTCTGAAAAGCCCAGCTCTTGTACCTCCCCCACTTGTAGTTCCATATGAACCCATAAGAGGAGGTGGCATCGTCAAACTGATATCTGATATACTACTTCGCTGAAGATCTGTATTATCCTTCAGGATATGAGAGAAACGTCAAAACAAAGCCGAACAAGCCATTTGAAATACCCATTCACGGAAAATATCATAAGAAAGAATGTCCAACTTATGAGTTATGATGCACAATATGGAGTGCAAAAGCAAAAAATCTTTTCATGACACAGAAATACATTAAATATGTGACATACTGTAAGAGTTTTATATTGAATCATTCTATCATATGCAATGAACTGAACTGTGGTGCACGGCTAGGTTTTGGAGAACTTAGAAGAAAGCTCAAGAGAAGATTCAGCCAGAGCTCTGGAACTTGTGCTCCGTGATAGACTGATGGTAGCATATTTAATATTTATATCCATGTGATCAGATAAAAATAAACAATCTATGTTGAGCTAAAGGTAATAAAAATCGCAATACTCCAAGATGAGTTAGTCGAGACAAACTAAAGCGGGACAGGTAATCGAAAGTTGGTATATCAACTATTAACTGCGTTAAATTAAGAAACAATTTATACAGGTATCTACAATCATAGTAAAACCAGAACAGTATCCTCGAAACACCTAAAACCAGAAGAAAAAAAAAAGAAAGGAAAAGGTGCCAACTTTACTCTTTTTTTCTTACGTTTTTGAGAGAGAGAGTTTGTCCGGAGAGCGAACGCAAAACACCGTTATCGTTATCCAGGCGGTTTTCCTCTTCGCCGTCATCTGACACTTCCTGCGCCTGCGCTGAAGCTCGTCGCAACGGCTGCGTTTTATTAGAGATTCTCAAAAATGCACAACGCTTGTGGCTGCTCTTAGTGTCCTGGATTCCCACTGACCTATCCGAGCACCGCTTAATTTGAAAACCGGAACTCGATAGAGTCTCCATGGCGAGAGAGAGGGGGAGGAAGAGTTGCAGAATCGTAAGATTTATTTCTCGAGTCGAGACGAGGTTTAACTCATTTAAAGCCACGGGCATTTATATGGGCCTGAGGAATGGGCTGACCTGAGACTTAATAGTTAAGAAAATTCTATACATAAAGTTTCTTTTACTCCTTAATAGTCGTTATTTAATTTTTTAAATAAAAATAATAATGTATAATCAATCATATTTTTTAAATAATATTATATTAATCTAATCAAATTTTCACGTAGACCTCCCAACTTAGATGATTTTCAATTTCAATTATATTTACACCTTACTTTAAATTTCTAAACATAATTTCTATATGTCGTGTTGTACAAAAAACTTTACTGATATGGATCGTAAAAAACTCGGCAGATGATTGACAATGTGCAAACCAGAATTGTCACAAGAATTACAAAAGCATATCCTACAAAATGACACATTGCAATGTACAACACATGTTAAATTGGTGATCTTGTAATATATGCAAGCATGCTTAGTATAGCATCCCTTTCCGTACCAGAACACCTCATCGTGGCCACCCGGGTCTTCAAAGTTGAGGCCGCTCATCCCCGTGACTAAATCCTCTGTTGGGATTTCTTGACATCATCTAATGATACGCAGCGGAAAATAC